>JAHRHZ010000050.1:14096909-14119229 GCA_024137785.1 Ginglymostoma cirratum
GCTGTGTTCATCCAGCTCCACACCTTGTTATCTCCGACATGATTCTGCCTGCTTTCAAATTTAACCCAGGTAGGCTTATAGATGAGTATGAACCCAAGCTTAGAGCTGTCAGCTGAGTAATTAAAATACTTAAGCTCCCAAATAAAACAAGTTTTAGTACAGATGCTTCAACTGCCTAGCCATGGGTTTCCTGAACTGTCTGGAATTCACCCACGGCCAACCAGGTGTATTCACAGTGGAACTGAGACAGGAAAGCTTCGTAATATTGAAACTGCAGAGCAACAACTCTACCCAGGTGATACACTAGTGTTTACTGCACATCTCCTAAACAGTGCTTTCACAATTTGTTAGGTGATTTCTAACTTAGGTAATTACATTGTCTTGGACATCATTCACAATGATTTACACTGTCTTACCCTCAGCCTTTACTGCAGCAGGAGGTAACCTTACGCAGTTCTACATTAAACCTCTGCTGCGGAATGACAGGATCAGCAACACCAACAGTGTCAAGACCAACACCAGCAATGGCATTAGCCAACTTCTTCACTACCAAATTCTGCAGCACAGGCGGGGGTGTGGGTTGGCACTCAGTTCCATTGTAATGGTGGTAAGACCCCCAATACATGATTCGCCTCTCTCAGCATATGTGAGTACCAGTGTCTCAGAAGGCTCAAATTTTCAAGGCAGGACTTTAAATAAAAACGTCTTCTCAAGGAATGCATGCAGTGGCCATCATGATGTTGACAGTGCATTTCTCTGTTTCTTGCTGCTTTCTGTGGTCTCTTCTCCATGGAGAAAAGCCTGAAAGTTGTGTGGGTAAGAAATGGTAAGTTTGGTGAAGAGGTCAGACAGACAGGTGGAAAACACAGGCCTGAATTTTTGCTCCCAAGTTGAGTACATCGGAACATTACAGTGTGGAAGCAGGCCATTTAGCCTATTGTGTCCACACCAACTCTCCCACCCAGACCTACCGCCCTATCCTATCCCTGTAGCCCTGCATTTCCCATGGCTAATCCACCTAGCCTGCACACCCCTAGACACTATGGGCAATTTAGCATGGCCAATCTATCTAACCTGCACATCTCTGGACTGTGGGAGGAAACCAGAGCACCCGGAAGGGTGTCCACACAGCCATGGGGAGAATGTGCAAATTCCATACATACAACCAAGGCTGGAATTGAGTCTGGGTCCCTGCCATTATGAGGCAACAGTGCTAACCACTGAGCTACCGTGCTGTCCCAAAGAACTGGGAGATTTGCAGATTTCACGCACGTGGTTTGGTATAAATCTTCCAAACGGTGGGATTTATATTGCAGGGGTAGGGACGGTAAATGGTGCCAAATGATGCCAAATGGTATCAGACTCACTGCGACTGGAAATATATGAAAATATGATAAAGGAGCCGAGGTAGACTATTTGGTCCCCAAAGCCTGCACTGCATTCATTTGATCATGATTGATCTGTAAGCCCTTAAAATTTCATATCACCCCCAAAAAAATCTATTCAGCTTGTTCTTAAAAATTATTTAATGGCCCTGCCTTCACTCTCTTCTGAGGCAGAGAGTTCCAAAGTTTCACATTCTCAGAGGGAAAAAAAATTCCTCATCTCTGTCCAAAAAGGGCAATCCCTAATTTTAAAATAACTGCTACTCAGTTCTGCAAACACGCACAAAAAGAAACATCTTTTTCATGCCCAGCTCAGAAGGTAGTCCAGGAGGCTCAGGAAATTTGGCATGTCCACAGGACTCTTAACAATTTTTATAGATGCGCCGTCGAAAGCATTCCATCTGAATGCATCACAGTGTGATTGGGCAACTGCTCTTCCCAAGACTGCAAGAAGTTACAGAGAGCCATGAACACAGCCCATCACACAAACCAGTCTCCCATTCAATGACTTCATCTATACCTCCTGCTGCCACATGTAGTCAAACAGTCAGGGCAAGCAGGAACTTAGCAGAGAACGAGGCAGGACTGATAAATTGAACAGCATTTGTTTCAATGCAAGGAGCGTAACAGGTAAGGCAGATGAACTCAGGGCATGGTTGGGAACATGGGATTGGAAAATCATAGCAATTAAAGAGACATGGCTAAGGGATGGATAGGACTGGCAGCTTATTGTTCCATGGTACAGATTCTATAGGAAGGATTGAATGGGGGGCAAGAGAGGAGGAGGAGTGGCATTTTTGATTAGGAATAACATTACGGCTATACTTAGGGAGGATATTCCTGGGACTATGTCCAGGGAAGTTATTTCTCAGTTCCATCCAAATAAGAAAGGGATGATCACTTTATTGGGATTGTACTGTAGATGCCCCAATAGTCAGTGGGAAATTGAGAAACCAATTTGTAAGGAGATCTCAATTATCTGTAAGAATAATAGGGTGGTTATGGTGGGGGATTTTAACTTTCCACATATGGACTGGGAGTGCCATCGTGTTAAGGGCTTGGATGGAGAGGAATTTGTAAAGTGTGTACAGGAACATTTTCTGATTCAGTATGTAGATATGCCCACTACAGAAGGTGCACAACTTGATGTACTCTTGGGAAATAACCAAGTGCAGGTGACTGAGGTGTCAGTGCTGGAGCACATAGCGCCTTGTGACCATGATTCTACTGGTTTTAAAATAGTTATGGAAAAGGGTAGGTCAGATCTAAAAGTTAAAGTTCTAAATTGGAGGAAGGCCAATTTTGACAGCATTAGGCAAAAACTTTCAAGAGTTGACTGGGGAGACGGATGTTTGCAGGTAAAGGGCAGCTGGAAAATGGGAAGCTTTCAGAAATGAGATAATGAGAGTCCAGAGACAATATGTTCCTGTTAGGGTGAAGGGCAAAGCTGGAAGGTGTAGGGAATGCTGGATGACTGGAGAAATTGAGGTTTTGGCCAAGAAAAAGAAGGAAGCATATGTCAGGTATAGACAGCAGAGACTAAGTGAATCCTTAGATGAGTATTAAGGCAATAGGAGTATACTTGAGAGGGAAATCAGGAGGGCAAAAGGGGGACATGAAATAGCTTTGGCAAATAGAGATAAGGAGAGTCAAAAGGGATTTTATAAATACATTAAGCACAAAGGGGTAATTAGGGAGACAATAGAGCTCCTTAAAGGTCAGCAAAGCTGCCTTTGTGTGGAACCGCAGGAAATGGGACAAATATTAAATGAATATTTTGCATCAGTGTTTACTGACGAGAAGGATATGGATGATATGGAATATGGGGGAATAAGTAGCCACATCTTGAAAAAAGTTCATATTACAGAGGGGATGCTGAATGTCTTAAAACGCATAAAGTTGGATAAATATCTGATCAGGTATACCCAAGGGAAGTGATTGCTGGGCCCCTTGCTGCGATATTTGTATCATTGATTGCCACAGGTGAGGTGCTGAAGACTGGAGGTTGGCTAACGTGGTGCCCCTATTTAGGAAAAGTGGTAAGGAAAAGCCAGGGAACTATAGCCTGGTGAGCCAGACATCAGTGGTGGGCAAGTTGTTGTAGGGAATCATTAGGGACAGGATTTACATGTATTTGGAAGGGCAAGCACTGATTAGGGATAGTCAACATTGGCTTTGTGTGTGGGAAATCATGTCTCGCCAACTTGATTGAATTTTTTGGAGAAGTAACAAAGAGGATTGATGAGGGCAGAGTGGTGGGCGTGATCTATATGGACTTCATTACGGTGTTCAACAAGGCTCCTCATGGTAGATTGGCTAGCAAGGTTAGATCACATGGAATACAGGGAGAACTAACCATTTGGATACAGAACTGGCTTGGAGGTAGAAGAGAGAGGGTAGTGGTGGAGGGTTGCTTTTCAGTCTGGAGGCCTGTGACCAGTGGTGTGCCACACAGATCAATGCTGGGTCCACTGCTCTTTGTCATTTATGTAAATCATTTGATGTGAACATAGGAGATATGGTTAGTAAGTTTGCAGACGACACCAAAATTGGAGGTGTAGTGGAGAGCAAAAAAGGCTACCTCAGATGGGCCAATGGGCCGAGGAGTGGCGGATGAAATTTAACTTGGATAAATGTGAGGCGCTGCATTTTGGAAGGGTAAATCAGGTCAGGACTTATACACTTAATGGTAAGGTCCTAGGGGGTGTTGCTGAACAAGTAGACCTTGGAGAGCAAGGTCCTAGTTCCATTAGAGTTGCAGACAGATAGGATAGTGAGGAAGGTGTTTGGTAATCTTGCCTTTATTGGTCAGTGCATTGAGTATAGTAGTTGGGAGGTCATGTTGCAGCTATACAGGACATTGGTCAGGCCACTTTTGGCATATTGCATTCTGTTCTGGTCACTCTGCTATAGGAAGGATGTTGTGAAACTTGAATGGGTTCAGAAAAGATTTACAAGGATGTTGCCAGGGCTGGAAGGTTTGAGCTACAGGGAGAGGCTGAATAGGCTGGGACTATTTTCCCTGCAGCAGAAGCTGATGGTTGACCTTATAGAGGTTTATAGTGGGGCATGGATAGGGTAAGTAGACAAGGTCTTTTCCCTGGGGTGGGGAAGTCCAAAACTAGAGGGCATAGGTTTAATGTGAAAGAGAAAAGGGACCTAAGGGGCAACAGTTTCACATAGAGAGTGGTGCGTGTATGGGATGAGCTGCCAGAGGAAGGGGTGAAGGCTGGTATAATTACAACATCTAAAAGGCATCTGGATGGGTACATGAATAGGAAGGATTTAGAGAGATATAGGAAAATGCTGGCAAATGGGACTAGATTAGTTTAGGATATCTGGTTGGCATGGACGCATTGGACCAAAGGATCTGTTTCGGTGTTGTACAGCTGTATGACTCTGTGACTCTATGACATAATCAAAGACATCTCCTGCCCGACAGAAGAGAGTGGAAGAGAGTATAATTGGAGTGGAAGATATAAAATTTTATATATACATACACATAGATACAGGAACAGCTTCTTCCACTCTGTTATCAGACTTCTGAATGGATCTCCCAAATTTCAAATTTAATGTTGATCTTGCTTTCTGTGCATCTTCTCTGCAACTGTAACATACTGTTTCTTTGCTCTGTTCTATTACCCTGATGCACTTTGTATAGTATGATATGCTTGTACTGCACGCAAAACAAAACTTTTCACTCTACCTAGGGTACCTGGGACAATAATAAAGCAAATCAAATTAAATCAAATCATCAAGACCTGAATCACTTCAATTAAGTCAGCCCTCATTCTTCTAAATTCCAGTGAAAACAAGTCTAGCTTGTCAAGCCTATGGTCATTCATTCCAGGTATCAATCTAGTAAATTTCTTCGGAACAATTCCCAATGTGTTTACAATGTTCCTTAAATAAGGAGACCAAACTACATCCTGGTAATAGAGTTGCTAGCAAAAAAGACCCTGAACTACCTCTTGCTTGCCACTTCAATGCACCATCCTGCTCCCTGGCCAACATCCCCATCTCTGGCTTGCGGCAGTGTTCCAGCGAAGCCCAACGTAAGCTGGAGGAACAACATTTCATTTTGCGCTTGGGGACCCTACAGCCCTACTGACGCAATTTTGAGTTCAATAATTTTAAGGCTTAAACTCTCCCATGTCCCGGACCCCACCCCACACACCAGGCCTTCTTACCACATAGCCTGCCATTACACACCCCTGTTGTTAGTCACTAACGGTCCCCATTAACAACTATTCACCCTCCCTGCCTGATCGTTAGCAACACCTTTGTCTGTACAACTGTCTCTCTCTCTCTCTCTCTTTGGGCTTTATTCTATCGTTTACTTCCTACCCACCCACCTCCCTATTTTATGCATTTAAACTGACGTTTTCCTAGTCACCATCAGTTCTGAGGAAGGGTCACCGGACCCGAAATGTTAACTCTGTTTTCTTCTTCGCAGATGCTGCCAGACTTGGTGATCCTTTCCAGCAACTTCGTTGTTGTTGCTGGTATTAGAGATGTGGTCTCACCAGTGCCCTGAATACTTTTATATTCAATCGTCTTGGAATAAAGGAGAACAACCCATTGGTCTTCTTCATTAAGTGTTGGACCTGCATACTGACGCTTTGTGAGTCAAGCTCCAGAATACTTGAAACTCTTTGCACTTTGGAATTCCACACTCATTCCCTGTTTAAGTAATACCCTACTATTTGGGCAGCATGGTAAATCAGTGTCTCACAGCACCAAGGACCCAAGTTTGATTCCAGCCTCGGGCAGCTGTCTTTGTGGAGGTTGCATGCACTCCCGTGTCTGCGCGGGTTTCCTCCGGGTGCTCTGGTTTCCTCCCACAGTCCAAAGATATGCAAGTTAGGCTGATTGGCCATGCTAAATTGTCCATAGTGTTCAGGGATGTGTAGGCTAGGTGCATTAGCCATGGGAAATCCAGGGATAGAGGAGGGGGATGGGTGTGGGTGGGATGCTCTTCAGAAGGTCCGTGTGGACTTGTTGGGATGAATGGCCTGTTTCTACACTATAGGGATTCTATGATTAATCCTTCTTGCCAAAGTAAACAACTTTAAATCATACCCCATCTGCCAGATTTTTGTCTACTCACCCAATATATCAAATATCCATCTGCTAAATCCTTATGTTTTGCTTCAAAACATACTCTCCTGTATACCTTGGTGTCTTCTGTGGATTTAGGTGCCATGCTTATGTTCCTCTCATTTAAGTCATTAATGTGAATTGCAAAAAGTTGAGGCTCCAGCACAGACCTCTTTGGGATTCCACTTGTTAATCCTACCCATCAGACAAGCACAATGTCTGTATGCTGTCTGTTTTGTTTTTACCATCTGACCATATGTTATGTTATATAGAATCTCTAAAGTGTGGAAGCAGGCCATTCAGCCCGTCAACTTCACACTGCCCCTCCAAAGACCATCCCACCCATATCCACCCTGCTACCCTATCCCTACGACTATGCATTTCCCATGGCTAATCCACCTAGCTTGCACATCCCTGGACACTATGGACAGTTTAGCGTGGCCAATCCACTTAACATGCACATCTTTGGAAACCAGAGCACCCAGAGGAAACCCAAGCAGACTTGAGGAGAACATGCAAACTCCACACAGACAGTCGCCTGTGGCTGGAATCAAACCCAGGACCCTGTGAGGCAGCAGTGCTAACCACTGAGCCACTGTGTCAAGCTAACCACTCAGCCACCATGTCGCCAAGTTTTTATTTTCCACAGTAGACTTTAGTGTGGCACCTGATCAAACATCTTCTGAAAACCCAAGTACAGTACATCTACAGGCTTCCTTTTGTACAGAGCACATGTTACTCCTTCAAAGAAATTCTATCAATTGGTTAAGTGTAATTTCCTTTTGACAAAACCATGCTATCTCTTTCCAGTAACCTTGACTTGTTCTAAGTGTCTAGCTATAAGCTCTTTGATGATCGATTCTAACATCTTCCTCAAGCTGGACATTAAGGTAACTGGCCTATACATTCCTGTTTTCTGCATCCCTCTCTCCTTGAATAGAATGGTTATATTTTGTACTTTCCAATCTTCAGGAGTCTTTCCTAAACCTAAGGAATTTTTAAAAATAGTTACAAATGCATCTTCTACCTCATTAGCAACCACTTTAAGATCCAAGGATAGATTCCCTCTGGAGCCGATTGTCAGCCCACAGCTCCAGCAGCTTGCTCCATGCAGTTTTCCACATGATTGTAATTCACTAATTTCTTCTTTCCCTTCCAACTCATAAAAAGTACAGAGGCTGCCACAAGAGCTGCTGAGTGCCAATGCAAGCTGTTAAAAGGTCAACCTTTGTTTTTATTATAACTGGGAATAGTTCACAGCGCAATGAGACACCCACCCCAGGCCCTCACCTCTCACACCTCCTCATTGTCCTTGCATTCCACATGCCCCATCCATGCTAACAAATGCTATCTCATGCCCCCACCCATCACATGTCTCTTTTAATTCTTATGCCAAAAGAAAATCTTTTTTCAAGAACTAACATTTATATTTATTGTCCATATCAAAGACCAAAATTCCCTTTACAACCTCGTGGAATATCTAACTGTGAAATCGTAAGCCACCGACATAGATACTGATTTGCTGTAGAAGTGGTCAAGGACTGCTAATACCGCAATACCCTGTTTTCAGTCTTGTGTTAACAAACAACTCCTGAAATTGCAAGCAATAGATCTTTTCAACTGAAAGACACAGCAAGCTTTTTTTCAAGATTTAAACATTTGGATATTTAAATGTCTTGATAGCTTGACAATTCCACAGATCTTATACGTGTTTACGAACGTTTATGTCTACTTCTTAAATTATCCCAAAAGGGTACAACGTATCTCTTCATAAGGTTACCTGGTTTTATCAAAGAAATCTAGTAGATTATAGATATTTTTATCAAATCTGTAAATCCCATGAGCTGCATTTCAGAAATCTGGGTGATACAAATTGCTTCTAAATGAGGGCAGCTGCACTTTTAAATGTATCACTGCCTCTGTGAACCACAGATGTGTGAAATATGTCCTGTTCCTGTTTCCACTTCCCCATGGTGAAAGTATTGCGTGCAGTATACAGGTGTTCCAGATATATGGCTTCTGACACTCTTGGCTAATGTACAGAACTGTACTATGTTTGCAAAGCCTCTCACCACTGTAACTAGATTGGAGGGAACGCAAATGCCGCTGCTAACTTCCACAGCCCCCTTACAGTGAATGTCTGCTTGGCTTGAGGACCTGGTCTTTTCCACTAATCCTTGTGCAATGCCTCTTCTTCCTCAGGCAGCTCAGGAAATTTGGCATGTCCAGAAGGACCCTCACCAGCTTTTACAGATGCACCGTAGAAAGCATTCTGCCCGGGTATGGCAATTGCTCTGACCAGGAGCGTAAGAAACTACAGAAAGTTGTGTGCACAGCCCAGGCCATCATGGAAGCCAACCTCCCATCCATGGACTCCATCTACACTTCACGTTGCTGCAGAAAGGCTGCCAACATCATCAAAGACCCCTCCCACATTGGTAATACTCTCTTCCAACCCCTTCCATCAGGCAGAAGATATAGCAGCTTGAACAGACCAACAAGTTCAAGAACAGCTTCTTCCCTGCTGTTATTAGATTGCTGAACAGATCTCTCTAGTTTCAAATCTAATGTTGACCTTGCTTTTGTGCACATCCTGTGCAGTCGCAACCTAATATGTTTCACTGTGTAAGCACCCTATGAGCTGTATGTCCTTGTTTACTTTGATCTGTCTGCACTGCTCAAAAAACAAAACTTTTCCTTGTACATAGGTACATGTGAAAACAATAAATCAAATCAAATCAATTCAAAATCAAATACAATATCATCTCAGAAGAGTCCCTCCAATTCTATTGCTGGACCCCAGGTGATAGTCAGACACTCCTGTAGCACTGTTCCCAAACTTCTGCTTCATTTTTGTTGCTCCTGAAGCTTCAGGAATTAATGTTTGGTTTAGCCATTCTGACCTCTGCAGCGATCCCTTTAATTACAAATCCTTCGTTTGGTAGGTATAATATGTCAGCATGCCAGTCCTTTGCCAATGGCTTGGAAATCCAGAAACAGGATGTTAATGCTGTTGCTAAGTTAAACAGCCACAGCAAAGCCCACTTCAGTTACAAATATTTCTGAACTACATAACCTCCAAAGCTCAGTGTGGATCTGCTACGTTAAGAATCTCCCTACCCTTTCAAGTCAGTTCACACAAACAGTCACAACCTGAAATGTCAAACCTACCCCTCTCTCTCCACAGATGTCATTAGTCAAGTTGACCATTTGCTACATTTCCTGTTTTATTTCAGATTTCCAACCTCGGCAGTATTTGAATTTTATACATATTGACAATTCTTTGAAAAAAAATTTGACAGGTTTTTCGCCATTTTTAGGCAAAACTGGATAAAAATAAGAATGAACAAAAACAGAAGTTGCTAGAAAAGCTCAGCAGGTCTGGCAGCATCTGTAAAGAAAAACATCAGAGTTAACATTTCGGACCCAGTGACCCTTCCTCAGAATGGAATAAGTGTCACTGGAACCGAAACATTAACTCAGATGCTTTTCTTCACAGATGCTGCCAGACCTGCTGAGTTTTTCCAGCAACTTCTGTTTATGTTCCTGATATACAGCATCGACAGTTCTTTTATTTTTTTAAAAATAAGAAGGAACTCTTTTTCTCAGCAAATGTAATATTGACCATCAATTAAGTAACCAAAAACAGTTGCACTTTAAAGTGTTAGAATCCTATTGCAAATTGCTCAGTGAATGACGTTTCAGAAGCCACAATGGCATTTGCATTACAGAGAACTATTTATAAAAGCCAAAACAAATGTTAAAACATTATAACTAATAATCAAGACTTTATCACAGAAAGCTGAACTTTGTTTCAGAGACTAATATATGTACAGCTCCATGCAAAGGTCTACTACATTGACGTATTAATTTTTTTTCCAGCTTGCACTGAACTCATTAAAAAGTACTTGGATCCTTGAGCAGAACTGCAGTGTATGGGCATTTTTTTAATTGTGAAGATATTTGGCAGGTTTTGCGTGTAGTGCTTTTGTTAATTTCTAATAGCTTTAAATTGAATTAAAAGTAAGTGTTGTATAAGATATGGCTTCGAAAGGGTTAGTGCGCCATACTGTATTAAAGTCCATCCAAACTAATAATGTCATAAGGACTTGAATGGGAAAAAGCAGAAACTTCTTTGGATCTTGAAGGGCACAGTCCCGTTATCCAAGGTCTCCCAATAGTATAGTAACATTCTCCATTGCAAAGACTGCATCATTTTTATTTTCTGTATTTTTGATTGTGAACTGAAATAGGAAAATGACTGTTTTAAAAAACCGAAGATTGTGAAAGGGATTGCTGCTTTGTTTTTAAGCAAGTTACCAAAACTCATCTTAAATGTTGTTTTTATACTGCTGCTTTGACAATCAACTGGGACATTGAAGGGCTACAGTGCAAAGATGTATACGGAGGGAGATTTGGCTAGCAAAAAGCAGCTGATTGGTTTGTGGTATTATGACCAGCTGAGGATGAGAAAGGCCTACAACTAATTGGTTGGCTCCTGAGTAACTGAACAGTTTCTGCACATGAACAATAACAGCAGAATCCTTCAGACTTCTGGAAGGCTCCCTGCAGTAGAAACTACCTGAAGCTTGAAGACAGCTAGTTATTTTCTCCCATTGGTTGCTTCACGCTGTTTCTTTTGACGAATAAGTCAGAAACTTTATAAGTTGTGAACCAGTCACTCTGTGCCTCTTGCAAATAAGTGAAAGTACCTGAAGAAGAGAAACTGAACAACAGAAAGCCTTGGCAAGTAGTAGGATCATCTCAGTCAGGGACCATTTTAGACTACCTGTGCAGTTTTTCCTTCCACCCATAATATTTTTTATTTGGTCTGTCTGTATCTGTGTGCAGGTAGGAGTTTTGTAAAGGAGGTTAAGGTTTTAAATAGTAGTAAAATGTCAACAGTTCATAGTTGTGAACCATTAGTTTGAATCTATTTATTACTGATAAGTAGTCATTCTTCTTAAGTAAAGAGAAACATAGAAGCAAATTTGAGCATGAACTGTACTGAGTATGTTAGCACAACCAGATGTAGATGAAACATCATACATAGCTACCATGCCCGAAGGAACAGATTTTTTTTTCATTTTATGCCACATCAGCCATTACTCAGCTTTATTCACCAGCGAAATGAAATGCATTAATATGGCACCTTTCACAATCTTAAGACTTCTTGAAATGTTTTACAGGAATATAAATACATTTGAAGAATAATCACTGATGTTATGTGAGAAACCTGGCAGCTAAGTTATCACAGCATGGTCCCACAAATAGTAATATGACAAAGGTATATCATCTGTGTTAGTGATGTTCATTGAGGGATAAATATTGGCAAGCTCTTGGGAAAGCTCCCTGGTCTTACTTGAATAATGCCAAGGGAATCTTTACATCTACATGGCAGATGGTAGCCTCGTTTAATGCATCATTTAAAAAAACAGCACCTTCAACAGTTCAGCACTCCCTTAAGTATTACACTCTGAATGTTGTGCTTTCTGGAGTATCTCACAACAACAACAATAACAGCAACTTATTATTGAATCTTTAATGTAACAAAATGAAATTAAACAATTGCAACATTCAGGTTCAGAGGCAAGATAACTATCACTGAGCCAAGTTTGACAACGGTGGAACTGGACTGAAATGAACAATTTTTTTGTGGGTTTGAGTAACACACAAAGAACAGTGATCAGTCATTGTTCCACAGGATAGCTTCAAGGTAAAAGCTTTATTCCACAATACTTTGTTTTGGCACTAATTTTGTTTTACTTTCAGGTGATTAGAATTGATAAATTATTACAGCAAATTTTTATTGTTTCGTGAGTAATAATTAGGCTCAAATTCTCTTTGAAAAATTGATTTTATTTCAAAAGTATTTAATATGATGGATATCTACAGAAGTAGGTTATAATACTGAACTCTGGCATTGAAACAATTGTAACATGTATATGGAATGTATTCTTGAACAGGAACATCACTTTGCATTAAGAAATTTGTTTTCCCAATAAACAACAATATTCTGAGTAGCGTTATCATCCTTGAAGATGCAGACTGCTCTGTTTGCCAAACAAGGCTTCTAATAGGTAAAGTTTTAAGTGATAAAGGTGTTGTTATTTTCACCTGTTTTTCCAGAACCAAATTCTGATTCAGCTTCCATTTTTTTGCAGTCACGCAGACACACTATTCATTTATCATGAAAAGATACACACAATTACACAAAACAAACCCATCTTTCTGAGGAAGAGACAGCAGAACCATTGCATTTCCACTTAATTAGTCCCTCTCATTCTTTTACTTCACTGGTTCATCATGGTTTTGATTGATGACAGTAGTAACTTGTACACTGTCATCATTTTATAAAAATCAAAGTATTACAAAGTTTCTCTGGAAACTATAAGAGTCATTGGATGAACAGTTTGTCATTTCCTCAAATTAAAAAAATGTTTAAATAATTTGTGTTACTTATGATCTTGAGATATGTATTCTTAATAAGTAAGCCTTAATAAGGAAAAGAATAATAACAATAAAGAAGAATTTATCAAGAATTAAATATGTTGGAACCTACGATGTATGGGTGTTTTAAAGAATGCTGCTAAAGGATATTTTTATCAGAAGGAATCCAAAGAAATTTTGTCCATGAGAAACGAAAGCAGTTCAAGTTCATTTTGGCAAAATGCTATAGAAGATCAAATCACATCTCTAAGATGTATTAGCTGCAAAATATTTGTCATCAATTGCTTTTGCATTATACACCATTTTAAATGTGCTTTGATAAATTTGGAAAAAGAGTTAGTTTTAAGTGTTGGGTTTTAATCACACAAGTTAATAAGACGCATGAATGAATAGTGACTAAAACGTAAATGAGTGAACGTTTGACATTGTTTCCCAGAAGTCAGTACGTATTAAGCATTCGACAAAGATAATTGTACAAGTGTGGCATGGCCATTCTTTTGTATGGGGTATTCTATTGGCCACCAACTAGTGGAACAGATATAGAGGAGAAAATTTGTTACACATTTACAAAAAGTGCAAAAACAATGAAGTAGTGATAATTGGAGACTTTAAATTATCCTGACATGGGAATGGTCTACAGAGGGAATAGATTCTTTTTAAATAGTATCAAGCAGGATCCAGAATGGGACAGCAATAGATGTAAATGTTTGGATTTTCAGAAGGCATTTAAGAAGGCGTCACACATTAGGTTACTTAAAAAGATAAGGGTACATGGTGTTGGAGGAACATATTAATTTGGATAAAGATTGGTTAATTAATAGAAGATAGAGAGTTGGGATAAGGGAGCATTTTCAGAATGGCAACCTGTAATGAGCAGAGTGCCACAGGGATCAGTGCTGGTGGCACAATTGTTTACAATATGTATAAATGACTTGGATAAGCAAACTCATAGAGTCATAGACTCATACAAGCACGGAAAAAGACAATTCGGTCCAAATCAACCATGCTGACCAATGTTTTCCAAACTAAACTAGTCCCATTTGCCTGCATTTGGCCCATATCCCTCTAAATCTTTCCTATCCAAGTTCCTGTTTAAATGTCTTTTAAATGTTGTAACTGCACCTGCATCTACCATTTCCTTTGGCAGTTCATTCTATGCATGCACCACGCTCTTGAAAAAGTTGTCCCTCAGGTCCCTTTTGAATCGTTCCCCTCCCACCTTAAACCTATGTCCGCTAGGGAAAAAGACCTTTGCTTTTCACCTTATGTAGCCCCTCATAATTGTATAAACCTGTATAAGGTCACCCTGCAACCTCCTGCATTCTAGGGAAAAAAGACCGAACCTATCCAGTTTCTACTTATAACTCAAACCCTGCAGTCTCAGTAACATTCTTGTAAATCTTTTCTGCTCCCTTTCCAATTGAATAATAGCCTTCCTATTGCCTGGAGACCAGAACCGTACACTGTGTAAAGTGAATATATCATTGTCAAGTTTGTGGATAACACAAAAATGGGTAGGAAGGCAAGTGCTGAGGATGACACAAAGGGTCTGCAGAGGGATATAGACAGATTTAGTGAGTGAGCAAAAATTTGGCAGATGTAAGATTACATACTTTGTCAGGAAGAATACATTAGCTGAAATTATTTAAACGGGAAAAGACTGCAGAAAGCTGTGGAACAGGGGGATTTTGGAGTTCTCATGTATACATCACGAAAAGTGAACATACTAGCTCAGTGGCAATATGGAAGGTACTTTCAAAGGAAATAGATTGTAAAAATAAGGGAGTTTTGCTAAACCTGTGCATAGCACTAGTCAGATGACAGCTAGAGTACTGTGACAATTGTGGGCCTCTTACCTAAAGAAAGCTACACCAGTTACGAAGGCAGTCGAGAAAAGGTTCACAAGGTTGACGCCAGTTATAAAGGGAGTATATTATGAGGAGGAGTTTGGTAGGTTGGTACTCATTGGAGTTTATAAGAATGAGAGGTAACCTTATTGAAATATTCTAGATTCTTAGAGCACTTGATATGGTCAATGCAGAATGACTGTTTCCCCTTGTGGGACAGTCTAAAACCCAAAGGCAGGATCTCAGAATTTAAGTGAGAGTCGAGGAGGATTTCCTTTCTAGAGGGTAATTAATCAGTGTTTTTTTGTTTAAAAACAGCAGAGGGCTGCAGAGATTGGTTCATTAAGGATATTGAAAACTGAGATAGACACATTCTTAATCAGTAACGAATCAAAGGTTCGGGGAAAAAAAGATAGGAAAGTAGAGCTGAGGACTATCAGATCAGTCATGATCTCATTGAATGGTGGAACAGACTTAATTGGCCCACTTGTCTTATGATTGAGAGTTAGCTAACAAACTTTACTTATATTTAAACTAAATAGGTTGACACTGATTGGCTTGAGAAATACACTAAAGAAATGTAATCTCCTTTGTTTGTTGAAATAGCAACAGTGTACACGTTCTTTCTTTCTATAAAATGCAGGATCCTATATTTTAGTTCATGTAGCTTCCAGTAAACACAAGTACATTATATTGGTGATCTGACTGACAATCTTATGTTGGTTGTCAGCATAATTCATAGCATACACAGTATCATCTATCAATTGTCCAATCATGGAATCACATCCAATGTTGGACTTTGTGCTTAGAATTTGGTACACGTGGCTGAGTGTACATGGCTGACATGCTTTGTTACAAACAGCCCTAAAGGGATATGAAATTTGTTAAGATCTGCCAATCTTTGTGACATTTCGCTGACACACCTAGAATCATACTGGTCTGCTTCTTAATCAAGGTGGCGATAATATTTTTAGTTCTATTGTTTGGCACATTTTGATGGTCATTTTTGTTAAGTAGTCCTTTATTTAATGATCAATTTTAAGCTTTGGAAGTTTTTTTTGAGAGTTCATGTTTATTGTTGAGCCAAATGTTATCTTTCTGAAATTTGCTCACTGCCACCAACCTTCCTCCACTCCCTTCCCCATGTGAGAGAGAAATTGAATTGTGACCCTCTTCCCCGATTGGTAAAGTTTGGACAAGACTGGTCTGTAGAGATGAAAGAGAGAGAAATTGTTTCCGTTGGTGGAAGAGTTAAGAACAAGGATGAACAGAGTAAAGTAATTTGTAAATGAGGCAAAGGTATTATGAGGAGAAATAATTTTATGCTCCAAGAGGTATGAAGAAGTGTACTGCCTGAGAGTGGGGTTGATTTGATTAAATTGTGACATTCGGGAAGGAATTGGATTAGCACCTTAACAGTGCAATTCTGAAATATTCAGAGCTATGGGGAAAGGCCAGGGAATGGAATAAGCTAAATGGCTTTTGCAGACACCCAGCATGGGATTTACAGGCCAAGTGGCCTTTGCTGTACTGCAACAATTGTCTGTTCCTATCCTGTGAGACATCATTGTACCAATTAGGTTAACATTGTTTTAACATTATTGTTGCGATGCACGTTCACTCATGTAAAAGTTAACATCTTACTGATTCACATTTGATCCTGGCTTACCAATTGTTTCTTCCCAGACCTCCTACAAAGTGTTTGACAAAACACAAGTTTTAAAGACACAAATTTAAAGTTCACATCATTTGGGGATATCATTGCAAACCTCCAGCTTACACGACTGCGTTTAATTGGACATAGGGGTGTACTTGAACATTCCTGAATGCTGCAAAATGCTCCAGCCAAATTTTGAATTGCAACTAAGACGCTAACAGAGCTTTTAACTGAACACTTATATATTATTAATCTTTTCTGGGCTGTGATACACTTGTAATATATTTCTAACATTTTTAGCTTAATTGAATATAAAACGGCACATGTCTCATAGTCATTTTGGTAGTGTGGAGGCGTAATAATGTACAAAGGCAAACACGTTTATTGTTTATCTATTTTGAGGTCAACCCGAAATATCCTATGAGGAGTTAACAATTAGTTTAGTAATCACAAATAGTTACAAATATTGTATAATTCCCACAGTTAATGTTGTGATATTATTTTACAAAGGAATGAGTAATCAAGTAACCAGAATATGGATCATGTGTCCAGCAGCTTCCAGAATATAAGTAGAAGGCAGTGTAGCTATGTTTCTCTGCAACAACAGACATCAAACTTCTCTCATAAATCTGTCTGATGTGTAAACCTATATTAGGTCTTCAAATAAATAGAACCTATGTTATTTGCCAGCTCTAGAATGATATTGGTAAATTTATGTCAGGAAAGTCCAAGAAAGAACAGTTAGGACTTCTCTCCTCAATCACCAACTCTCTCATTGCACGTTATTATTTCAGATCATAATATATAAGTCATTGAACACAAATTATAATTTCTCTTCTCTTTAACGTGTCCACCAATCATTTCTTTTCTGTTATTCTTTAGATGAATCAACTGTTACGCAGATAGATAAGCAAGGATCAGATCAAATAAAAACAGGACTTGGAATTAAATGAGCGCTCAAAATAGTATTTTCTGTTATGCACAACTGCAGGGGTGACCTGAACTTGGCTATGTAAGGTGACTTGTACCTGAACACACTAAACGGCCCATGCCTGCTTACAACATGGCAGACAGAAACTAAGTAAAACTAAGTAGGCTGCTAACACAGTGAAATACAATGGTACCTTTGAACAGAACTGCGAGAAGGTCAGTAAAGGAATGCTGTATGTTTCCATCTGAGACAGTTCTGATAAAAGGAAGCCTTAGGACAGATAAATAACAAATTCCAGCTTTATTAATGAAAGGATGATTGTCCCAGTAAATGAATAACATCAGGTGCTAGATTAGGTCCTCAAGCAGCTGCAAGGATAACAGCTAAAGTCATTTTGTAGTAAATAGTTGCCTCTTTGAAGCTACCAGCAACATTAAATAGTTTCTAGCTAAAAATGCACTAATCATAGAAGTTGGTTTCAATCATAACCAGGATATAATACAAGCCTTAAAAAAATGTTAGCTTAGATGTAAAGATTTAACTAGCTTTAGAAGACACCTTCTCTTACGTACTGAGCAAAATAGATTGATCACAACCCATAAAATTACAGAATGCTGACAGTAGAAGTAGTTACATAATGTTACACTCATAATTAACTTTATAACAGAAGTTAACCTTATACAATTAGTTAAAACTAACTGATTTTTATTTTTACATTATGTAATTGGGACAATGGGAAAATAAAACGAGTAACTGAATGTGATAAAAGACAGCACCAAGATACAATGGGTAACAGAATTTGAGCCGTCCTTACAGGAAAAGAAGCCTAAGAAATACACGAAGGAGTATAGTCATTAAACTTTTGGAATGTGAATGAATAGGATGCATGGGAAGATCCCAAGGCCTAGAGATTACAATGTTTTGCTAAAACCACAAGACCATGGGAACCTGGGACTATCCATGAAAGTGCCCATCACCTATTAGGTGTCTCACAGGATTGGGTGTTTGGATTAAGGGGAAGGATGATGACTACGTTGTGTTTGATTACTGTAACAAAACGTATAAAAATGCTGTATTTCTTTGTAAAAGCAGAGGGTGTGTCATTGATCTATCTTCCGAAGCTAGATTTGGGAGAAGATCCTTTCGCCCTCTCCCGGCATAAACCAGTTTCTGCTTGTAAGGATACCTTCCATTTGCGTGAATGCCGCCTGCCTCCTGAGTCTTTGGCCCGGGTCAGAAAAAGAATGCTCCTGCAACAACACAGTTGCTATTGCTGCTTTGGTTTCATTCTGTTTACTTGTAAATAAAACTTAGAACAGTGGCAAAAATGGATAATACTTAAAACATGAATGATTTATACATGATAAATAAGATATTGCACAATTAGAAAAAGGAAATTGTTCACAAATTGCAACAGGTTGAGCACAGGTTTGTTGTTATTAACATAAACAGCATATTACATGTTGTAGTTATAAAATGCACAGATTATTTATATTACAAACAAAATGCAATGGAAAGAAGATCTGCAGCATTGCTTCTGCCTAACAATTAACAATTACTAAGCATTTAGCACTAAATCTGTGAAGAGTAATAGTCCAGATATATTCTGTTAGCCAGATAATTGTTGCTGTGAGTTGCACACTGGAAATTGCAGAATCTCTATTGGAGCAGATTCCGAAGGAATTTCTCATGAAACTGAAGACTCCACTGAGCAATTCCCCTGTGCCTGGAATCTTGCAAAAGTATCCATTTAAGTCAGAGAATTCAAAGGGTTAAACAAATAGTTACTTAGGAAAATATAGACTATTGAAATGCTAGTCTAACTCTTGAATAACTATTCAAGGAACCCCAACTTAACTCACATCCCCAAATTAATACTCTTGTAACCCTATACATCACTCAGATCTTGAACTGACACCAACCTCTCCGACTGAACATAAGAACATAAGAACTAGGAGCAGGAGTAGGCCATCCAGCCCCTCGAGCCTGCCCCGCTATTCAATAAGATCATAGCTGATCTTTTTGAGACCCAGTTCCACTTACCTGCCCACTCACCATAAAACTTAATTCCTTTACTGTTCAAAAATTTATCTAGTCTTGCCTTAAA
Organism: Ginglymostoma cirratum; assembly: GCA_024137785.1. Classification (NCBI taxonomy): domain Eukaryota; kingdom Metazoa; phylum Chordata; class Chondrichthyes; order Orectolobiformes; family Ginglymostomatidae; genus Ginglymostoma; species Ginglymostoma cirratum. The sequence continues at coordinate 14,116,387 of JAHRHZ010000050.1, forward strand.
AACATTCAGCGAGGTAGCTTCAACCACTTCACTGGGCAGGGAATTCCACAGATTCACAACCCTTTGGGTGAAGAAGTTCCTCCTGACCTCAGTCCTACATCTGTTTCCCTTTATTTTGCGGCTATGCTCTCTAGTCCTAGTTTCACCTGCTAGCGGAAACAACCTCCCTGCCTCCACCTTATCTATTCCCTTCATAATCTTATATATTTCTATAAGATCTCCCCTCATTCTTCTGAATTCCAACGAGTATAATCCCAGCCTACTCAGTCGCTCCTCATAATCCAACCCTCTCAACTCTGGAATCAACTGAGTGAATCTCCTCTGCACCCCCTCCAGTGCGAGTATATCCCTTCTCAAGTAAGGAGACCAAAACTGCACACAGTACTCCAGGTGTGGCCTCACCAGGACCCTATACAGCTGCAGCATAGCCTCCCTGTTTTTAAACTCCATCCCTCTAGCAATGACAGACAAAAATTCCATTTGCCTTTTTAATTACCTGCTGCACCTGCAATCCTACTTTTAGCGATTCATGCACAAGGACACCCAAGTCCCTCTGCACAGCAGCGTGCTGCAATTTTTTACCATTTAAAACATAGTCCATTTTGCTGTTATTCCTACCAAAATGGATGACCTCACACTTATCAACATTGCACTCCATCTGCTGGGACCGGATACATCCAGCCATTGGACATGACACCTCTGTCCCCAACACAGACCCGACTCTCTAAAACCCCATGCCCAGGATGTACACCCACTCTGCCTCTTGACCTGGAGGGCCTGATCCCACTGTCCCCTGCTGCCAGACCTGCAATACCTTTCTGAACCTGACATACCCCCACAATTCCTGTTCCAGACCCAACTGCTATGCTCCCACTGTGGACCAGACTAACTGCTGTCCACCAGACTCAATGTCTCCCATGCAGCAGGACTCAAAACATTCCTTCATTTACCTGGCCAATCTGCACCTGGCTTTCTGGCACCCTTGTCCCCTGACACCCTAACCTCCACCCATTTTGCACTCTGCCCAGTCGGCACCCTGCTTACCTGGCACCATACATTTACCCTCCTGAAACCTAACTTCATACATCTTTAAGTACATTTTCACAAGAGCTAGCAAGGTGGATGCCTGTGAGTAAATCACAGAATATGCTCATGGGCTGCTGTGAAAAATGCAACATGGTTTGCCTTCACCCAGCTGTTCTACGATTTGAAGGATCTGTCAAATAAAGGGATGGCTTCACATTTCTGAAAGAGTCCTGATTGCAATCACCTGTCAGAAACATGGAGCTCTCTTGTTTCGTGAAAATGAAGGAGTGGAATATCAATCTGTATGAGATGGCCACGTCTCAGAAAATCCAGCCCATTGCTCGGGTACCATAGGATCATTCTGCTTCTTTCATTTGATTCTTGGTTTCTGACTGAGTGAAGATAAATTAAATGCTTTTCGTGCTCAACAAACTCTGCTTAAATATATTAAGTTGTGCAGATGTGGTTACAATGAGTGCTCGCCCACTGGAAGAGAGGTGAGCAGTGAGGTGAGGCAGGCCATGTGCAAATGGAAAGATGGGGATGGTGGTGGTCAGCGAGTTATTTTCCACAGTTTGCAGCTTACACACACATTTCTAAAGTTGCCCCATCTAGCCGCTACCTCTGCCAGACAAAATCTCACGATGTTGATCCAACCAATGAGCGACTTTCCACTGCCAGTACATACACTGCTTCTGCTCTAAACACTGGGGCACACTTGGTCTGCATGTGGATCTCCACCTCACTCAGTGAAAGATAATTTGCTCTTCGCAATAACGGCTCTGCTGCTGCAGTGACATCACTGGTGCTTTCTACACATGCACAAATGGCCATCTTTCCTGCCATCTTGGTGTACACTACATAGACTCCGAGTAGCTTCGGCTACTGATATCAAGTGGGACAGATTCTCACGTGATCATCAGTAAAAGATAGGCTCGGTCTTGATGAACAGTGAATAGGATATTACATATTACCTATCATCCAGTTGCATTACACTGGAGATATTTAAAAGACATCAGGCCCAAATTAAGCACAAGCACACATTACAATAAGCTACATTGACTTAATACTCAAACAACAACATAAAGAGGCCCTTCAAAACTATTAACACCCCCTAAGCTCCTTCCAGGAACAGTCCTTTATATTCTGAGATAAAAGGTACTGCAGATGCTGGAGAATCCGAGATAACAAGCATGGGGCTGGATGAACACAGCAGGTCAAGCAGCATCATAGGAACAGGAAAACTTGACATTTCGGGCCTAAACCCTTCATCAGAAATGGGGGAGGGGAAGAGGGTTCTGAAATAAATAGGGAGAGAGGGGGAGGCAGATAGAGGATGGATAGAGGAGAGGATAGGTGGAGAGGAGGCAGACAAGTCGAAGAGGCGGGGATGGAGCCAGTAAAGGTGAGTGTAGGTGGGGGGGTAGGGAGGAGATAGGTCAGTCCAGGGAGGACGGACAGGTCAAGGGGGCGGGATGATGTTAGTAGATCGGAGATGGGGGTGTGGCTTGAGGTGAGAGGAAAAACAGGTTAGGGAGGTGGAGATGAGCTGGGCTGGTTTTGGGATGCGGTTGGGGGAGGGGAGATTTTGAAGTTTGTGAAATCTGCACATTCACCTGCACATTCACCTGCACATCTGCCAATGTGGTATACTGCATCCGCTGTACCCGTTGTGGCTTCCTCTATATTGGGGAAACCAAGCGGAGGCTTGGGGACCGCTTTGCAGAACACCTGCGCTCAGTTCGCAACAAACAACTGCACCTCCCAGTTGCGAACCATTTCAACTCCCCCTCCCATTCCTCAGATGACATGTCCAT
>JAHRHZ010000050.1:14119629-14193347 GCA_024137785.1 Ginglymostoma cirratum
GCCCCCCCACCTACACTCACCTTTACTGGCTCCATCCCCGCCTCTTCGACTTGTCTGCCTCCTCTCCACCTATCCTCTCCTCTATCCGCCTCCCCCTCTCTCCCTATTTATTTCAGAACCCTCTTCCCCTCCCCCATTTCTGATGAAGGGTTTAGGCCCGAAACGTCAAGTTTTCCTGCTCCTATGATGCTGCTTGACCTGCTGTGTTCATCCAGCCCCATGCTTGTAGTCCTTTATATTCTAATGGGCAATCCCATCACATGATGTCAGCTAACCCTTTCAGGTCCTAACTGCCTTATAAAACACTTAACAACTCTTTGAGGTGGGACTTTCAGTTCCTGAATGGCAAAAAAATCTAGCCTTCAACTTATTAGCTGCAATTCATTAAATTACAGTGAGACAACTATTCTTACTCTGGGTGTGCTCCCTGCGGTTTTTTTTTGGCTGGGACACAGTGGCCATGGCCTATCGAATTCAGCCAGTGAGTTCCATAGTTGCATTTGTGTGATTTATATTGATAAACTAGATCCGTAAATGATGCTGGCAAACTCGTCTCCAAAAAGAATGTTATAAATATTTAGTGTACTTTTCAATGCCACGGAAAGTAGAAAGGAAGACTTGCAACTTTCATTCTACTGACCTAAAATATTTGAAAGCTTTTTGTAAGTGATCTTAAAATGTTTTTTCCATGCTGGAGTCGTTGCTTAGAAAAAAAACACATACCTTAGTTTTTACGGTGTGGTGTTCTTCCTTGTGAATTGATCTGTACCATTATGTAAAAATGCTTCACTGAAAAGAAACATATTTGCATTCATTGGGTTTCTTCTAAGTATTTGAAAGTGCTTCACATGCAATTAACTGAAGACAGTGAAGTTTATTTATGTGTGGACGCAAAATGACCAGAAACCTTTCTATTTTCTAACCTGTTGTATCTTTTGCCTTTTAAACACTCATTCTATTTATTACTAGAATAGTTATTTTTAAAATTGCTGATGAGACCTAGTACAATGCAAAAGAAAACAGTAAACCTTGTCAATGCTCTTTGTCTCCTGAATTGCTTTAGTTCATTAGTGATCTTTTAATTTTTGGAGCAATTAACCAGATAAGTCATTTTTTTATCTACATTTGAATGCAACGTATTTTCAAAAAAAGCTGACCTGAGTAATTTCCATTGGTGTTCTCCCATGCCCCCATTGTAACAAGAGACCAGCAGAAATCCTGGAGCAAATCCTTAACCAACCACTATTAATAGGTACAGCTTTCATTATCTCATTGCTTCCGGGCAGAAGTGATACTTTACTCAAATCTGGTTATTGGATAAGTAATCTGACATCTGAGAGGCAACAAGGAGGTCAAGCTAAGTGCTTAAGATGCAGTTGTGCAATATGGCAATCTGTGTGGAAGCGAATCCTAAGTCTTCAGTTGCTGACTGTACACGGATGAAGAAGGGGAAATTCTCAAGGGTAGCTCCTTTGTCAATTCTGAGCTAACAGTATAAGGGTGGAGGTATTGATGAAGGTGTTTTAGCTATCATTGTATACATAAGAGTGAAACTGAATGAGGGTAGTCCCACCAAGATAAATAATAACATCAAGGTGTTGATGGAGAATAGTGTCATTCACCCTATCAAAGAGAAATATTTTGCAAGAGGACACTGCAACAATTTTTAAAGCTTGAAAATGGAGTTTAAGATGCGCAGACACATTTCCAATTGGAGCAGCACACAGTGCCATCTCACTAAAGTATGCACCGCCTGAACATCAGAGCTGAATTGAATTGAATTAGGTTTATTGTCACATGTACTCAAAATTTACAAGTCGCCACTTACGGTACCATCTTAGGTACAAGGTACAGATTCTTCAGTACAAGTTCTAGGGAAAAAAAAGTTAGAAAAATAAAGGAATAAAAAGTCTAGTATTACAGACTGTAGGAATAAATTAGAAAATAGAGAAATAACACGTTCAGAATAACAGTCCTTCTAACCCAGTCTATTACTGGCACCTAGCCTCCAGTTCGCACCGGGCCTTGACTCCAGACCATGCTGAGCTTCAGCTGAAGGCTCTCGAGACTGGGAGACTGCTCTCAAATTGCCTCGAGGCTGGAAGTCCAAGCTGAGGCCATGTCAGGCCAAGAGGTCGCCATATGCCGCCAAGAGACTGCCACAACAGGCTGGGAGATCACCACGCCAGGCTGGGAGGATGCCTTGCTGGTTCGCTGAGGCCAAGAGTCCAAGTCTGCGCTGAGGCCGGTGTAAATTATAACAGCAGCCATTGTGCAATGCTGATTTGATGCTGCACTAAAGCTTATCCTGGCTTAACCTTGTGCCTTTTAACAGGCATTAAATAAAATGAAGGACTTCCAGCATGATTTAAAATGATCATGAACAATAGTTAGTTGCTAGACTGTTGCTTTTTTTTTGAATAGTCTGTGGGGAATGTCTGGCTGATGCTCTATTACAATCAGCTGAATTAAAATCTTTTGACAAAGTAAGTTGCTTGTCGACATGGGTAGCCTGGTCGGGCTTCCACAGACCATCAAACTTAGAGTGATTGTACAAGTCAAGACAACCTGCTTCAAGTTTGAGGAGGAAGAGGTGGAAGAAGACTACTCGGGATGACAGCATAACAGTTCCCAGATCTGGCACTCCACCAAGGTTCTTGCTGTAGCTGTCAGTAGAAGCATTATTTTAAGATGCTGAGTAAGAGGAAGTATCTACTAAGGATCATTCAAAAGCAATTCTCTAACTGTAACTTCAGCAAGAAGCAACACATGAACCATCCTTATTTCACAAAAGACATTGTGACTAAAGTCTGCAATTGCAACTGTAGCCTCATACTAGGGCAAGCCTGTGGCTGTCAAGGTTACTGTGACACTGCTGTTGAGAGCCTGGTTCATTTCAGGTTGCTGATCTGAATATTTGCAACATTTTTGCACGTAGGAATATGCTACTCTGTAAGGAAGACCAAGGAGGCCTTTTACACTGTTTCTTCTCATTTCTACTATACCAATGGGGATTGCAGTTTTCCCCTGGTGCAGGGTACCACAGTATGTACACATATTGCCGTACACTCACCTTGTGAACTTGCGCACTTATTAAATGGAAGGGATTTTCATTCTGTTAATGTGTAGCTACTGTGGAATGACAGACAATTTCTTTGAGCCACCCACACTGGTCTCATCATAGCAAGTCAAAGACCGGCTACTGATCTACAAGGATGATCCAGCTCTCTGGTTTGAACCCACTCACACATGTACAAAGCTTGATGAGAGCCAAACTGTTGCAATGAACTTTAGAACACACCCTCAGCATCTTAAAATAATGCTTCTACTAACAGCTACAGCATGAACCCTGGTGGAGTGCCAGATCTGGGAACTGTTATGCTGTCATCCTGAGAAAGAACAGTACATTCATAGTCATGTATCTACTGCCAATCACCCAGAGCAGTGCCTCAATAATCCTGCTGATCTGTTCGAGAGCAGCTTAATGGATGGCTATAAGCCTTTTTGAAAAGTGGCATTCACAGCCATGATGGCAGGCAACTGGTCTTCCATCACAGTATTCAGAGCTTTACTGGAAACTGCTTGTAATTCAATGGAAGGTGTGGCATTAACCTTGCAACACCACATCATAGTGAGTTTGACAGCTCTGCACTTAGAAGTGACACCTATTCCATATGGAAAGCACACATCACATTTAGCAAAGCCCTGTGCCATATTTATGCTGGACTTCTCCATGCTGGTTGACTTTGACGCAGGCTTTCCAATAGTTTTTCTCGTGCTCTGGGCAATGGATTATTTCATCACCATCCTTCTGTGCCCTAGCCCAGGAAGAACTGATCTGTTTCCTCCGCTGGACAACTAATTCCTGACCTTAGAGATTGTCCTCTAGCAAGTTGGCATCTGTACCATCCTTTCCAACCCTCTACCTCCCGTGCAATTATGTAAAATGTCTTATCGCCAACAGACATTTCCTCCATCCCAATCTCTAAATTATTGGCAGATTCAGTGCCTGAGACAATCACTGCAAGTTTTATACTTTTTAAAAAATTCATTCATGAGATGTGGCTTTATGTGTCTGGCCAGCATTTACTACCCATCCCTAGTTGCCATTCAGAGGGTGGTAGTGAGCTGCCTTCTTGAACTGCTGCACTAAATGTGGCGTAGGTTGACCTACAATGATGTTGCGGAATGAGTTTCGGGATTTTGGCCTGGTCACACTGGAGGATTAGCAATATATTTCCATTTCAAGATGGTGAGTGGCTTGGAGGGGAACTTGCAGGTGGTGCTGTTCCTATGTATCTGCTGCCTTTATTCTTCCAGATTTAGTGGCTGTAGGTTTGGAAGGTGCTGTCTAAGGAGCATTGGTGAATTTCTGCAGTGCATTTTGTAGATGGTACACACTCTAATGACTAAGCATCAGTAGTGGTGGGAATGGATGCTTATGGATTTCGTGCTAATCAAATGGGTTGCTTTGTCCTGGATATTGCCAAACCTCTTGAGTGTTGCTGAGCTGCACTCATCCGTTGAGTGACACTGTGTCACCAACTTCGCTGTCCTCTACCTCCATCTTCTCTAAGGGGCATTTTCTAAGTATTTGTTACCTGAAATGTAAAAGGGAGAAAAGTAAAGCGTGATGAAGGCAGAGGAGAAAGTAAGAAATGACAATCTGCAGCTTCTTAGCTAGAAGACATTGAATGATGAAGGAGAATTAGGATGTGAACGGGAGTCTAGTTGTGTAGATCACTTCAACATCGATTCCTCCAGCCCTGGCAGTCATTAAGTGGCACTCCTTCCCATGGTTGCCACTCTTCCCTCCAAGCTGGTTACAATGTACAATTCACTTGTCTTCTTCCAGTTGTTCCTTGCTGCCTGATCTTGTGTGACACCTCCTCCTTTAAGTGATGGAAGTGTGTGAATGAGTGTGCTACAATACGTTTGAGTGACTGTCGGGGTTGGATGACTGCTGGTCTTTGTTAGCTTTGCAACAGTGACAAGTGTGCGAGGTCAAGGTAAGGCGCATGAATCTGTATCTGTACGCATGTAAGGCACAATGATTGATCGAGATTATGGGAAAATGTGAGAGGGGAGTGTAGAGGATTGAACAATGGATAAGGCTGCTTGTGAAATTGATAGGGAGTGCCAGTGGAAGATGCACTCAATCACTTTGACAATTCGTATTATATAGTTACATTTCTATCTGGACAGAATTTAGCTTGTGTGAAGGAGTTAACTCTCATTGGTTGTAAACCCAATTGAGTCGCATATTGCTTCTCACCAGGACCCCCAAGACAATGCAAGTGAAATCAGACACTTGCCTGGCTAACATCAGGTCCCCAATGTCATTAAGGCCCCTAGTCGAGCAGAGTTCCCAACTCTGAGATTAGCTGGGAATTTGAGACAACACCATCAGAAGTACCTTCAATATCTTTACATGAATGTTTTGAATAGATGAATGAATACATGAAACACTTACCTGTTGTGACAGGGCAGGGTGGGTGGTGAGCAGATCTTGTGACTGTGATTGTGGGAGGACTACATTTTGGAATTGGGTGCTTGTTAAAGAGGGACCATAACTGCTAGACCCCAGTCACAGCTCCACGGTGGCTAGTATTACCACACAGTTGGGAACCCCAAAATCTTAGCTTGTGTCCTTACTTGAATGTCACAAACTCCAGTTTGGGAAGCCCTGTCTTTGAACTTCATCAGGGAACATTATTGGGTTCCTGGAGACAGGTAGCTGGAGCAGCACATGGGAGTGACAGTCAGTACCCCCATCCATTTCCCATTGCCAGGCTGCCACATAACAAAGAACATCCCTGGCACCCTCAGCAGGTTTTCTGGCCAGCTATTGGGAGTTACAGGATTCCAGATTGAGTCCTGTTAAATCACTGAACTACCATTAAATCCCAGGGGGCTCAGATAATTGAATTTAGGTGGTGCACGAATGAGCAAAGTGGAAATTCCACTGTCATGTCCGTCCTTTCCTACCCCGCCACTAAATGCAGAAGTTTCCTTGCTGCAGGAGCTGGATGCGTGTACACATGTCAAATCCTGCTGCTCCCACCCCTAACCCCAGCACTCATGCCTACTCCAGCAGGCTACATTAAATTCTATCAATGTGTAATTATTCAAATTGCTTAACATTTACACACCACATTCATTCTCTGACTGCAAACACTTTTAAGGCCATTTGATGCATTGTACAGATTCCTTTTAGAATATTGTGTAGCAAATATATTTTCCCTTTATTACAATTTTTAAAGGTGCAAGCCGGTCTTCCATTGTTTTCATACTTTCCATTTCATATTTTATCAGAGAATTCTGTCACTGTGAATGCATGGAAAGTGGGGGATTTTTAAAGTCTCAGGTGGTAATTTTTCTTTGGATTAATTGAACATCAAGCATTGCAAATGACTGATTGCAGCTAATTCATGGTTGGTTAGAGGAAGGGAAAAATAAGCAGCAGCGAACTCGCTCTCCCCGACCAAGACTGTATGATTGAGCCCGATGTGATGTCACAATGAATGTGCATTGCTGTGTATTTTTCGTCTGGAATCCATGCCAACAGGGACTGTCGGTCTGATTTGTGAGGATATTTTTAGCAAGGTACTCAGCTGCTACAAATCCAATTCATAAGTGATAGCACATTTAACAAAGAGGACGTGGCTTTCTGAGAAATAGTTTCCATGGTGAACACCAACACCACTACAAACCCCCCACCCTCCATCGCAGTGTCACACCCCACAACCCCCACCTTTCCTGGCCTGGCCCTAACCTAATTGTTGAAGCAATTTCTAGCAAACTATCAGTAGAATTGAGGGAAAGGACATTTACCTATTACTGATAATGTCTCTCATTTACCTCCATTTGATGTACTTAGCAGAAGATTTTTAATGTTGTAATCTTAACAGTGAGATGCTATTTGAAATCCACATTATGTAAAATAGCTGATGAAAAATCTGTACAGATGGAAAATGGAAATCAAATTCTCTTCTTAAAAGTGCATATTACAAATATGTAACAATAATCCCTCCAGGCTGCAGCTTGTGCTTCAGTCCAGAATGCATGAGACCAAGTCTTTAATGGATTTAAAGACATAATAACATTACCATAAAACATCAGAAAGCAGTAATAAAATAGTTTTTCTTATCAAAAAGAATGTATCTTTCATATTTCTGTACCCAAAATATTGTATTAAAATTACGTAAATCCAGTCAAAAAAATTTCAGACAGCTGGTGTTTTTGAAAAATAGATTTCCAGAATAGATGGGTTACAATGTAGTAATCCAGGAGAATCTAATGGGGTGGGGGGGGGGTGGGGATTAACCTGAAATTTTAAATGTGCTTCTCTTCACAGATGTTGCCAGATTTTCTGAATATTTCCAGAACTTTCTGTTTTAATATCAGATTTTCATTGTATTTTACTTCAGCATTAAACAAGCCTAGACTAATGATCCAAAGACAGGAGTTCAAAGCCACCTGGATAACTGTGAAATTCAAATTTAACTAACAACATAATTCAGAAATAAATTATTATTGATGGTTATGGTGACCATGAAACTACCTGTTCATCATAAAACCCTCTTTATTTACTAATCCCCAATTTGCCGTTCTTAAGCAAGCTTCACTAGCCTTCTTTTCTTCATGAAAAGTCCCTTGGGATTCTGATTGACTGGCTTCCATTCTAGTTTGATGGGTTCAGAAATGGCTGATATGTGTTCAATGTGTGATATGTAAATTTTCCCTCATGTTGGGCAGTTGGTTCTTGGGTTATTAGGTTTGGAGATTTGAGTACTCCCACCAAAATCTCAACTTGATCTTTGTACATTCTCAATGTTTTGGATACCTTCCTGAAGGAGGCTTCTGTATTTTGGTCATTCACAAGCTAGAGTCTGTCAAGAGTCAGCAGGAATGCCTGATCTTTCAGGGGTGCTCTGAGAATAACTCTAAAGCACTTCCGTCATTGTCCTGGGAGGGTCCTGCCACATGCACCCTACCACTGTAGCAGTTGCTTTAGGAATCTGGTGTCAAGTATATGAATGACATATCTACCTAGCAGAACCATTTTGGAGTGATTAGTATCATCATGGGTAGATACATTGGCCTGAGAGAAGACACTGCTGTTGGACAACTTTTTCTGCCACTGGATTTAGGGGATCTTATGAAGTCATCTCTGGTGATACTTTTACAGGACTTTGAGGTGCCTGATGTCAGGCACTCCCACAGCATGTATGAGCATGAGGATCATTAGGGTCTGGTAAACTTATTCATCTTAGTCACCATGGGATGTTAGCGTCACTGGCCAGGCCAGCATTTATTACCCATCCCCAACTGCAAAGAAGCCAGTTAAGGTCGCACTGTGGGTGTAGAGTTACATGTAGTCCATAAAAACCAAAAGAACTGTGGATGCTGTAAATCAGGAACAAAAACAGAAGTTGCTGGAAAAGCTCAGTAAGTCTGGCAGCATCTGTGAAGAAAAATCAGAGTTAACGTTTCAGGTCCGATGAAGACACTGCTCTTGGACAACAGACCCGAAATCTTTTCTTTTCTTCACAGATGCTGCCAGACCTGCTGAGCTTTTCCAGCAACTTCTGTTTATGTCACATGTAGTCCAGACCAGGTAAGGACCACAGTTTCCTTCCCTAAAGGACGTTAGTGAACCAGATGTATTTTTCCAACAATCAACAATGGTTTCATGGTCATGCAAAGGACCCTTAATTCCAGACATTTATTTTTTTCAAATTCCACCATATCCCATAACAGCATTTGAACCTGGGTCCCCAGAATATTATCAGGGTCTCTAAATTAATATTCTAGTGATAGTACCACTAGGCCATAAAACTACACCTTTAGTGATTAGTTTGAGATCTTGGTCCTCAACAAACATTTCCTCAGTTAACTAAAGGTTAATCTGATACAGTAGAAGCAATGTCGGGTTTTGTTGTCATTAATAGAAGGCTTCCCGGATATGGAACTGGAACCACATATTACATTGATTTAAACAATGGGGGAGGGGAGGTGTTGTGCTGTGACGTTGGGTTAGAAGAGATTATTGGTCATTGCTATATGTGGCTATGACCCATAGCAGGGTGCTTGACACTTAACTGCACTCTGTAATGGTCTAGAAAGCCCTCAGTTGATGAATCAGTACTCCTGCACGTTGAATGCTACTTGGCAGAGGTACTGAGGTAGCATGAATACGGAATCTTTGTTGGGGAAGCTCAATACCCATCACAACAAATCGATCAGCAGCATCACTATCATTTCCAACCTTTTAGAGTGTCGAGTGTTAAGTATTGTCAAAAGGCATTTTATTTTTGCTGGTACGAGTTGATTGTTATTCTTATACCTTAGACAGGATTTTTGCAAAGCTGGCATCTCCCTTCTCATCATTCAAAGAGACAGCAGTGAACATTGATTTTAGCTATGCCGTAGCCATTTATTGTTTCCACAAGCATTAATTGGATGGAACTGCGAAATTTAGTGTGGTTGTTTTCCTAATGAGTCCTATTTCCTTGGGAATTCATGATCTCCACATGCTTCTGCAGCCTCTGCAGCGGCACTTCAACAATGTAAGGCATGTTCTGCCCTTTGTGATTACTGGTCTGGGATCATTGCCTGTCCCTATTTAACACTTCAAAAGAAAGTATCAGCCAAGTACACTTCTAGTACATTTCTTTCACAGTTTATTGCTTTCGTTTCAAAATCTTTCCTATTGCATTTGGAAATCTAATTCAATTTTTGACATTGCAATACCCTTGTCTGTTTGGACTCTAGCTAACACTACATTGTCAGTTTCTCATTCTTCTCTTGTTTCATCCATCTCGGGTTCAACATCAAAATGATGAGATAGAACCTGGATGATTTTAGTTTTTCTTGCTTTTGAATTTATATTTTATTAGCTGCTGGACTTCAACTTTTAATTGCCTGTTATTTGGTATTTTGCAATCCGTGTTACCCGTCCTCATCTACAAAGATTTTAGCTTTGAATGTGGCTATCTTAATTATTGAGCACAGTGAAACTATGAGGAATCACACTGACTATTTTTTCCATTTTATCGTCCAGTGGTTTCAAATCACAACCTGAGCTCCCAAACTGTTCTGGGAAGAGATATGGGATTACTCTCCCTTTTCTATTCATCTCTCAGTCATTGCAACAAGATATACCTTAGAGATGAAATGCTTTTTCCTATTTTAGGGCTGTGACTTTAAACATAGATACAATACAAGCTTTCTTGTAAGATTTTAAATTAAGGATAAATGTTAATTTTTCACAATGCCTGAACAGCAATTACAACAGTACTCAGTCCTGAATTATAGTAGATACACACACGGATAATAATGATGATTTCTGAAGTTGTAACATGCACCTAAATACTAATAGAATGAAATAAATAGGTCACAAAAGAGAAAAGTTGAATTATTTACAACAATCTAGATCCAGATGTGCCGAGTGGATGACTCATCTCAACCTCCTCCAGAGATCCCCAGCATTATAGATGCCAGTCTTCAGCCAAATAAATTCACTGCTCCTGATATCAAGAAATGGCTGAAGATACTAGCTACTGTAAAGGCTGTAGCCCTGACAACATTTCTGCAATTGTAGTGAATAACTGCGCAACAGAACTTGCCATGTCCTAGCCAAGCTCTTCCAGTACAGCTGCAAAACAGACATTTATGTGCAAATATGGAAAATTGCTCAGGTATGTCCTGTACACCTAAAGTAGGACAAATCCAATTATTACCCCAATAGTCCATTCTCAGTCATCAGTCAACACCTGCTCAGCCATAACCTGCTCAGTGATGCCCAGTTTGGGTTTTTTAAGGGCCACATTACAGCCTTAGTTCAATCATGGACAGAAGAGCTAAATTCCAAAGGTGAGGTGAGAGTGACAGCCCTTGACGTCAAGTCCACATTTGACCAATTGTGGCATCAACTGGCCCTATCAAAATTGGAGTCAATGAGAACCAGGAAAAAACACCTCTCCGGCTGGAGTCACACTTGGCACAAAGGAACAAGGTTGAGATTGTTGGAGGTCATTTCAGTTCTAGGATGTCTCTGCAGGAACTCCTTATTCTCGTCCTGAGGAAGGGTCACCGGACCCGAAACGTTAACTCTGATTTTTCTTCATTGATGCTGCCAGACCTGCTGACCTTTTCCAGCAACTTCTGTTTTTATTCCTTAGTCTAGTGTTCTAGGCCCAACCATCTTCGGCAGTTTAATGAACGACCTTTCGTCCATCATAAGGTCACAAGTAGGGATATTCATTGATGATTGCACAATGGTCAGCCACATTCACAACTCCTCAGATAAATAAGCAGCCCATATTCATAGCAACATAACCTGGACAAAATCCAGGCTTAGGGTAATAAATGGAAAGTAACATTCATGTGATACAAGTACTAGGCAATAACAATCTCTAACAAGACAGAATCTAACCTTCAGCCCTTGACATTCAATGGTGTTACCATTGCTGAGTCCCAATATCAACATTCTGGTGGGCGGAGGGGTGTGCAGCTGGGGTTGGTGGTAGGTTTACTATTGACCAAAAACTGAGCTACACTCGTCATAGGAATACAGTTTATGTACAAAAGCAGGTCAGAAGCTAAGATCCTGTATTGAATAACTCACCACCTCATTCTCTAAATCCTGTCCACCATCTACGAGGCACAAGTCAGTAGTGGGTTGAAATTTTCCCACTTGCCTGGACTGGTGCAACTCCAACAAGCTCAAGAAGTTTGATACTATATAGGACAAAATATCCTGTTTGATTAGTTCCACATCCACAAGTGTCCACTTCCTCTAACATTAACATTCAGTAGCAAGCAGTGTGTACTAGCTGCAAGATGGACTGCAGCAATTAGTCGAAGCACCTTCGACAGCACTTCCCAAATTCTCAGTTCCTACCATCTGGAAGGACATGAACAATAGATACTGCAAGTTACTCTCCAAGCCACTCACCATCCTTAGAAATATATCACTGTTCCTTCACTGTCGTTGGGTCAAAAATTCCAAGGGAATTGTGAGTCTATCTGCTAGACATGTACTGCAGCAGTTCAAGGTGGCAGCTCAAGGCAAACAAGGGGTGTGCACAATAAATGCTGGCCTAGCCAGCAAAATCCACTTTCGGTAAATGCATTTTTTTTTAAAGGCAACCTCATTACAAAGTTCCATGGATGGTGCATGAAACATTGCAGGCCTGAAGGATTCTCTCTTAGTGATCTAAAGACTGCAGAGAATGGAAATTTCTGGTTGTTTCAGATAAAATCTAACTTCTTTTGCAAAGAAGTATAATTTTGCAGGCAAAACAAATAAAATCCTTATCTGCACCTAAAATGAATTTGTTGGGAAGTTCCTCCCATCCATTGAGTGAGAGATTGATTCCCTGTAATCTTCATACCTCAGACAGACTTGCTGTGCAATCCTTGTAGATTAATAAAAGTATGTGCTCTCACTCCAGGCAGCTTCATTCATGGGATGACAGCATTGATGTATTCCATTGCCTCTAACACATTGTGGGGACATTGTAATTGACACACAATGGACAAATGTTTGATAGCCCCTCACCATTCCAGTATAATCATCTGCCTGAATGACTTTATTTAAAATTCAATGCTCATCGGCTGGCAAGACTAGCAGCTATCGTCATTTTAAATCTTTTCCTTTGAAATGGTGAGAGGTAGTCAATTAACACCAGGGAAAACTATTTGCATGCTGTCATATCAATCTCTCTCTGCCTAGAAACTGCATAAAGTCAGAATTCACACAACGCTAGGTTATAGTCCAACAGGATTATTTGAAATCAGAAGTTTTCAGAGCACAGCCCCCTCGTCGGGTGAAGCGTGAGACAAGAGCATGCAGACGCAGAATTTATAGCTGGAGGGATCAAAAGATCATACAACTGGTGTGAGCTGGAGTGTCAAATAATAAGTCTCTGCAGGTGATAAAAAGTATCAGATGGTGTGAGTAAAGAATCAACAGCTGAATAACAAATGAAGGGATGACCTATAATCCGATTAAATGAGGCAGAGTGATAATTACAAAAAAATGAAAAATAAAGCTTTGGCATGTGACTCTTATACCTATGGTGTTATTCCAGTCATTTCGTTTGTCACCAGCACCAGCTTATTTTTATTTGCTTGTAATTATCTTTCTGCCTCATTTAATCGGAGTATAGGCCATCCCTTCACTTGTTATTCAGCTATTGATTCTTTACTCACACTACCTGATATTTTTATCACCCGCAGAGACTTATTATTTGACATTCTACTCACACTATTTTGTATGATCTTTTGATCTCTCTGGCTATAAATTCTGTGTCTGTGTGTTCTTGTCTCACATTTCACCTGATGAGGGGGTTATACTCCGAAAGCTTGTGATTACAAATAAACCTGTTAATCTGGTGTCTTGTGACTTCTGACTTTGTCCACCCCAGTCCAACACTGGTACCTCCATCTCATAGAAGCTGCATAATAAATTAGCCTTCCTGCTCTTCTGATGCTGCTTGGCCTGCTGTGTTCATCCAGCTCTACACCTTGTTATCTATAATAAATTACCTGACTCTCCCAGAGTCCACTTTGTGTGGGGACAGTACCCATGTTCTAAACTGTAATTTTAAAAGTAGTGACCATTTCCCAAAAAAAAACTTTAATTGTCATACACCATGTCTGTAACAGTAAGAGTAACCTACAATAGTACTTGTGAAGTCTATAATCTTAAATCCTATCTCTACACTGAGCACCCCTCCTTACTGTTTTGTGGCATTGTCACCATTCTAAATAGATTTGACTCAGAACGGAGCTAACAGCCCAAACCTAGGCATATATAATGTGGTGTAGACCATAAGCAGCTGGATCAGGAGACAAATTGTTGTAGAAACTCAGCAGGTTTGACTGCATTTGTGGAGAGGAATCAGATTTAATGCTTCACATCCAGTGACTCCTGTTCTGAACAGAAGAAGAGAGGTCAACCACATTGGTGTGGATCTGGAGTCACATGTAAGTCAGACCAGATAAGGATGGCAGTTACCTTCCCTAAAAGGTATTAGTGAACCAGACGGACTTTTCCTGACAACCGACAATGGTTACGCGGTCATCATAAGACTCTTAATTCCACAATTTTTTTTATTGAATTCAAATTCCATCATTGGTCATGGTGGGATTTGAACCCAGTACCCAGAATATTACCTGGGTCTTTAGATTAGCAGTCCAGAGGTAATACCACTAGGCATCACCTCACCTCCAATTGTATTCAACTGCAATCTGTAGTTCCCAGCATAAGCCTTGTGCTACAATTACTATCAAGGCAAAGGATCAATCCTCGTGCACAAAGGAACATAGAATAGAATTCCAAGACAAACGTCAAGCATAGCTGAAACAGAAATGTCACAAGACACAATCATGCTAAACACTGGAAGCAACATACGCCAAAAGGAGCAA
This sequence comes from Ginglymostoma cirratum, assembly GCA_024137785.1. Classification (NCBI taxonomy): domain Eukaryota; kingdom Metazoa; phylum Chordata; class Chondrichthyes; order Orectolobiformes; family Ginglymostomatidae; genus Ginglymostoma; species Ginglymostoma cirratum. The sequence continues at coordinate 14,134,069 of JAHRHZ010000050.1, forward strand.
AGTAATCTAAAATGAATGGATCAGATCTAAATTCTGCAGGTTGCCATATTCAGATTTGAACAATGGACAAGAATTAAACAATGAAGAAGAGAAGGAGGCTCCTTGAATATCACCATTCTTAATGTTGATGGAGCACAATATATCTGTTCAGAAAAGATTGAAGTATTTATAACAGCCTTCAGCCAGTAATACCAGGTGGCTCCTCCGAAGGATCACACCAATGTAGACATTGGTCTTCAGATGAATCAACTCATTGCACAAGATGTAGAAAAGCCTTAGCATACCAAACACAATAAAGGCTATGGGCCTTGACAATCCTTCAGCAGCGGTGCTGACAACTTGTGCTCCAGAACCTTGCACCTCCCATTTTCTGAAGAAGGGTCCAGACGCAAAACGACAGCTTTCCTGCTCCCCTGGTGCTGCCTGACCTGCTGTTTTCCTCCAGCTCCACACAGTATTGTCTCTGACTCTAGCATTTGCAGTTCTGGCTACCTCCCTAGTCAAATTGTTTCAGTAAGGCTATGACATTGGGAATGACCGATAAATTGGATACTTGTCCGAGTCCACTTTGTCCACAAATGGCAAGATAACTCCAATCCAGCCAAATAACAGAAGCAAAGTTCCTGAAGAAGAGTCATACCAAACTCAAAATGCTAACTCTGTTTCTCCCTCCACAGATGCGGCCAGATTTGTTGAGTATCTCCAACATCCTCTGTGTTTGCTCTAGCTAATTAATGCTTCATTAGTCTACTGTCAATAATCAGTAAAATAGTATTGATTATTGATTGCACTATCAAATGACATTTACTGATAGCCAGGTGACAGGGTGGAGGCTATGAGGATGTTTCTACTTATGAGATAGATCAGAGCTAAAGGATACTGTTTAAAATAAGTTTCCTCCTATTTAAGTCAGTGATGAAAACATTTTTTCAGTCAGCGAGTCATTAGTCTCTAGAAGTCTCTTCCTCAGAGAACAGTGGAAGGTTGGTCTTTGTGTACTTTTAAGGGAGTTAGATTCCTGATTGAAAAAAGGTTGCAAAGGTTTTTGGGATTAGCGTTGAAGCCGCATTCAAATCCGGTATGATCTTATCAAACAGCAGAAAAGGCTTGAGGAGCACAATAGTACACTCCTGCACCTAATGTATTTGTTCATATATTCACTGGTGTTCTGTTTGAGTTCAATCAGGAAGATTTAGTTCCAGTTCTGACAGCATCCTTGGTTCAGAAATAGAAGAAAGAGCAGCAAACCAGAGATGAGGTGAGAGTGACTGCCTTTAACATCAAAGCAGTATTTGATCAAATTCCGAATTAAGGAGAAATAGCAAAACTGGATTCAATGTGAATCAGGGACAAAACAATCAACTGGTTGGTGACACCTAATGCAAAAGGAAGGTAGACATGGTTGTTGGAGGTCAGTTACCTGAGCTCTGGGATATCTCTGCAAGAGTTTCTCAGGACAGCGTCGTTGGTCCACCCAGCTTTGGCTGCTTCATCAAAGACCCTCCGTTCATCAGAAGGTCAGAAGCGGGGAGGTTTGTTGATGATTACCTAAAGTTCACATCCATTTGTGGCTCCTCAGATAATGAGTGGATTCGTCTAACTCACTGGTCATGAACTTAGAGGCAGGGAATGCATTTAGGTACATGGGATGGTGGCATACTGGAACCAAACGTCCTCACCATTGCCACCAGAACTAGGTTCCATGCGGTAGGACCCAAAGTTGCATTTCCTGCCTGACCACCAACTGAGCCCTTGAGTGATCATAGTGTGGATTGGTCAAATTGTGCAGGTGATTTGTCATCTTGGAGGTGTTGGGGGAATGAACTTCAGCCTGACTGTTAGGTTACCCAGCGTCCCCGATAAACCTGCCTGCTGCTCCTCTGTCTGTATGCAGATGATGAAATTGCTAATTGCTGAAACCATGAGGGCCCTCTCCTGGTTGGGGCTGTGCAGTCTCCTTGCCTCCAGCAGACTTCCGAGTGACAACAACCGCACCTGATTCCCTCTCAACACCCTGTGGAGGCCTAATAGTGAAGCGCTCACCAGCTGCTGCTGCTGCTGACACTAAGTTGATAACATAACTGAGGTGCCAATATCTGAGCTAATGTAGGGGACAGGAGACAGGCCTCCAGTGCTTCCACTGAGGTACTCATGCTCTGTTCCTCAGGAGTTGGAGGAGGGCCTGTCTTGTGGGCAGCCATTTTGCCAGTGGCCACCACCATGGACATCTTGCAATGGTCTGCAGGAGACAAAAGAGAGAACGCTTTTTTAACCAAAGATTAGACATTATGGAACTTCGACATTAAATTCACAATGGAACGTGTGTGAAAGTAGCGTGACAATAGACAGTGCATTTCACTTGGTTGCTGGGTCATGGAGGTTTCCACATTTGTACAGGACTGGTCCTGGTCTCCAGCTACCAGGGCCAAGAGCTTCTCCTCATAAAAGCTGAGGAGATGAATATCTGACACTCCACAACTCATCTTGGCTTTGATCACTGACCTTCTCCCTGAACTGCAGGCAACATTACTTCAAAATACTCCTGCTGCTGTGCTGATCTCGGAGATATATATATGTATGGCAGCAGATTCTGGAAGCAGAAGCTATGAGGAAACCGGAGGAAGCTATGAGGCAATGAGGAAAGGCAAATTCAAGGGAACATCAATTGCAGAGTGTTTTGCAGAACTGCAGACACCACATTGACCCAAGTAGCAACCCATAGAAACATAGAAACATAAAAGATAGGAGCAGGAGGCGGCCATTCGGCCCTTTGAGCCTGCTCCACCATTCTTCACCATCATGTCAGATCGTCCAGCTCAATAGCCTAATTCTGCTTTCTCCCTATAACCTTTGATCCCATTCACCCCAAGTGCTATATCTAGTCGCCTCTTGAATACATTCAATGTTTTGGCATCAACTACTTCCTGTGGTAATGATGATCCTGTGGTAACCCATAATCAGAGTCTGGTGGTGCAGGCTCTTCTGGGTCCTAAGGGAAGAGGATACCCTTCCTCTGCACCACCCTATCCACAAGGATCTCCAGATCCCACCCAGAAGGGAAACAATTTCCCCCTGTCTGCCACGTCTGGGCAAATGTCTTCAACCAAGCAGGGCAGCCCTGGACAGTCAGTGCTCGAATGAGTATTCAATGTCCTCTTAAACATGGCACTGGTGCCAATGATGCTGGTACATCCAGGGGTATCCAGGCAGAGGTGAGTAGCTGCAGCTACGTCAAGTATAAGAATCTGACCTGCCTTAGACGAGAAGATTTCCAATAGAGCATGATAGGTGTTTAATGTGGTGAGTTTGGGATGATCATACAAGAAAACAAGCTAGGCCTTGCATGGAGAAACCTTCCGTGAAACTCTATGAAAATAATCAACATATGTGAAGTTTCAGGTCCTTATTTTTGGCTTTGGTTCTCAGAGTGAAGCTAACATAAGGCTATTGCTCTCCATAAATTTAATTCAGGAAGGCAGCTGCAATAAAAAATTGTAACCACTCTTTATCAGATTTAAATGTAAGATTATGAAGCAATTGTTTTATCCCTTTCAGTAATAGATACATCTGTCCCATTTTTCAGGCTCAAAAGAGGTTGCATTTATACAGCACCATTCACAATCACACCATTTTGCAAAGTTCTTTAGAGCCAGTGAAATACTACAGAAGTATAGAGATAGTAGGAACTGCAGATGCTGGAGAATCTGAGACAACAAGGTGTAGAGCTGAGATAACAAGCATGGGGCTGGATGAACACAGCAGGTCAAGCAGCATCATAGGAGCAGGAAAGCTTGACGTTTCGGGCCTAAACCCTTCATCAGAAATGGGGGAGGGGAAGAGGGTTCTGAAATAAATCGGGAGAGAGGGATGAACACAGCAGGCCAAGCAGCATCAAAGGAGCAGGAAGGCTGACGTTTTGGGCCTAGACATCAGCCTTCCTGCTCCTCTGATGCTGCTTGGCTTGCTGTGTTCATCCAGCTCTACACCTTGTTATCTACAGAAGTATAGTCACTATTGTAATGTGGGAATCAAAAACAGAAATTGCTGGAAAAGTTCAGCAAGTCTGACAGCCTCAGTGGAGTTAAATCAGTGTTAACTTTTCAGATCCAGTTACCCCTTCTCAGAACTCACTTCTGAGTTCGCTGAACTTTTCCAGCAATTTCTGTTTTTGTTTCTGATTTACAGCATCCAGCTAGTTTGGTGTGCACCAAGCTCCCTCAAACAGCAACTTGATAATAATTAGACAGTCCATTTTCGTGATGTTGATTGAGAGATAAATATTGAGAACAGAACACTGGAATTAAGGCTCATGCTCTTTTCTTTAAAAAGGTGCCATGGGATCTTACATCCACCAGACAGGTTGAGGTGGGTCCCAATTTAATATCCTATTTGAAAAATTACATTTCCAGCAGTGAAACACTGATGTGTCAGGTTGCATTTCTGTGCTCAAAAATCCTGTGTATTTACATCCTCAAATTTCCCAAAGTCTACCACCTGTGAAATAACATTTCTAACCCAGCATGTAGGATCCAAAGAGCAAATGACTGAACAGAGTTCTGTAAACACAACAAAATAGCCAAAGGAAAATAAATTCTGTGAATACTGGAACACAAATACCATTGCTATGTTTGATGTTTTCATGTGCATTTTTGCATCTCATACCACAGAGTCTTTCTCACTTTCAGTTTAAATGTCACATATGTCCTCATCACAAAATATGACCCCCAGTAATTCTTGTTGGCAGCACCTCAACAGTAGTAGAAAAGCTTATTAGGGGACTACATCACACTACAGATTTTCCAAATTGAGATCTTTTTTTGGAATGCTTTATTATGCTGCAGCTTCAAATACACTTTATTGGTTTAATTAATGAGCTGTTGGCCTGTGATTCATTCAATTTCACACTAAATGTATATGACATTTTTTAAAAATGTGCAATCCTTTTGCAAAATGCCCAAAAAGCTTGAAAGAACACTATGGTATAATGATGACAGGGACACCAGAAAATTGCTTATATGCACAGAAATAAATAAATAAATTGCATTTATAGTGTGTCGCTGTTTATATCAGACTATCTCAAAAGGTCTCCAGGTCACAGTTGCAAAGTAGGAAGACAAAACTTCAACCACTTTACATATAATAAGACGGTGCAACTGGCTATGATATAGAAACATAGACAATAGGAGCAGGAGTAGGCCATTTGGCCCTTCAAGCATGCTCCACCATTCAGCATGATCATCACTGATCATACAACTCAATTTCTGAAGAACAACTTTCTGAGGAAGGGTCTAGGCCCGAAACATCAGCTTTCCTGCTCCTCTGATGCTGCTTGGCCTGCTGTGTTCATCCAGCTCTTCACCTTGTTATCTTATACAATTCAACAGCCTGTTTGTGCTTTTTCTCCAAATCCTTTAATTCTTATTGCCCCAAGTGCTATATCCAACTCCTTCTCAAAGTCATAAAATGTTTTAGCCCCAATTTAAGTGAAGAAATTTCTCTCATATCAATTCTAAATTGTTTACCCCACATGCTTAGAATATGACCATGATATAATACGAGATAATCTGCCTTTAAAGAGTCATTGAGAAATAAATATAAACCAAGAAAATGCCAAAAAAAATTTTTGTTCCTGATCAAAAATACACTTATCATTCCTCTGAAAAGGTGTCAGTTTAATACTTTATCCAAAACACAGCACTTCCATTAGCATTCCGTCAACAGTTCATTGAAGCATCAGCCTAGATTAAGCACTCACATCTGAAGTGAGACTTGAACCTATTGCCTTCTGACATTGAGGCAAGAGAGGAGCCACAGATGGCATTGAAAAGTAGGAAATTTTGCTAAACCTATACCGAGCCTAGTTTAGATCACACTTAGAAGGCTGCGTGAAGCTCTGGACACCAGGTTGTGAAAGAGATACAAAAGCGCTGGAGAGGGTATCGCAAAGAAGGATGACAGCTCGAATGCACAGATTTACATATCAGGAAATGATTGACAGATTATATCTTTTTTTCTCTAGAACGAAGAAAGCTGAGGATTTACCTAGTTGAGGGTTTTCAGCTTATGAATTTTGATGGGATGAATACAGAAAGTGTATTCCTGTGGGTGGGGAAAGAGCGTAACTAGATGCCATCGATACAGGATGGTCACCAAGAAATCCAAAACAAAAGAGAGAAGTGTTAGGACTACTGAAGAGACAAATAACTAATAAAAAGATCTTTGAACTTGAACAGTGACTGATTTTTAAAAATTAGACTACAAGATTTCTGGTTTTATCATTTCTGCTGTTACAAACAAAGTAAACAAAGAAAATGACTGATGACCACAAATTGCACACACATAGATTGCAACATACTCTCTACAGCATTGCAGTAATTGTAGAAACCAATCCACCAGCACTCCTAGCTTCCAAAGGATTCACATCTCCTCAATTTGCAGAGTCAAAATGGAAAAGGTGTTTCCCTCAGTTTTCAGAAAATCTCCAAAATAAATACCAGCAATAAGGTCTAATCTGGTGATTTCTCTTCCTGGCATCGCCCAGGGAAAATCTTCCAGTGTCTTCAGATTACCATAGAATATATTTCTCCAAGAGGCAGCACTTTCTCCCATATTCAGCCTGTTAGCTCATTGAGGAGCTGCAACTGCTCCTTTCTGCTGACTACACCAGCCTCTTGTCTCAGTAAGACATTTTTCTTTATGAACTTGGAGATTGAACTTTATTACATCTGGCTCCCTTTAAGTCTCAACCTGGCCTATCTGTCTCCATGGTAATCAAACCAACCAGGCCTGTTGCTCAGCAGAATTCAAAACAGATCACACGGCCATCTTCATTCCTCTGAAATTAGCTTGGATTAGAGACAGTTGCAAAACATAATTACCTTATAAAATCTTACATTGATAAAAGAAGAAACTTTATAGAAGAACGCTGAAGGCATAGAACATAGAACTACAATAAGTAATTGAAGCAAATAATACAGGCACATTGAAGGAAAAGCAAGACAAGCATATGTGGGAGAAGGGAGTAGAGGTTTATAATGGCACATTTACATCAGAGAAGATGTAAGGAGGCTCAAGTGAAGAATGGACATGTTGAGATAAATGAACTGATTCTGTGCCATATATCTGATGTAAGCTTATTAAATATGTAATTTCATCCTTTCAGTTCTTATTTCAGTTTCAATTGCCTCGTTTACACAGCATAAGCGTTTTTGAGCAACTTGTCCAAGTTACCAAATAGAAGTCATTGAAATAGTGTATATTAGGCCACATATTGGCTATGAATTTTAACCTTTTTTTTCTTTCATTTTCACTGTAAGAATCTTTTGGTGTCGAATTTTCAGAGTTTCAGGTCTGTTAAAATGAGGGTATCATTTCTGAATGGGATGGCAGTAAAAATGAGAAATTGAAAGCTTCAATTTTTGGAATACCCTTGAATGATGCTGTAACAGATTTATTGGTGATTCAGAATAAATCATTTATTCAACACAATTATATTCACATATAGTTAACTCTGGGAGAGCACTAACATCATTAATACTACAAGAAGTGGTTTGGTTTAAAGACTTTAGAATGCATGCAGTGTGCAAAATTATGAAGATTAATTCTTTTAAAACTATAAATTATAAATCTGGGCATTGCCATGTGAAAATATTATCTAAAATGTAGATTAAATGCTATCTTTAACATTGCCCCTAGTATATTCTTATCTCAGATAAGCCAAATTGTTCAATCTCATTTATATCCAATGAAAGTAAGAGAGACACACAAACCAAATCATTTTAGTGTAATTATTAGGTTAAAAAGAAGAAATAGCAATTATAAAATATGCACACAGCTTAAGATTTGCCACAGCCATCAACAATGTGTGTTCCTTCTTAACTCAGAATTATTAATTAGTTTCATCATTAATCATGACACTCAAGTTCCAAATTTGTTAACTAATTATTATTTATGAGTTGTCATTCCAAATTATAGAGTGACGAGTTTTAAGTAATTATAAAGTGCTTGAGACATTCTTTCTTGATTAAAATCATTCTCTTGAATAAACATATTGGGGATGAAAATGGAAAATATAATTGTGTAAAATAGGTTGCTGATCTCACTATCATTCGTTTTGTACAACTCAAAACTAATTTCAATCCCATTGCTTTACTTTAATGTTGGGATACTTTTGAACTTGGGGCATTTCCAATGTTCTACCTGTCAACATAAGTCGCATTAGCTTAGGTTAGCTCCAAGTATGTTTTGTGTATGCAATCACTTCTTCTTTAACAAACTAAATAAGTAAAGATCCAAGGAATATCATTGTATTTCCATGGACATTGTACTAATTGCTATTATTTAGTTTTATCTCTGCGCTTTATCTTGTTTGGTTTATGTTATATAAGTGTTACTAAACGTACTAAATATGCACACCTTACGCATATCTGAATAAGCCTTTTTATACTGCAGAAATATACTTTATTCATAGAAGTAAAAACCTTTATTGCATACAAAAGGTGCTTAAACAGTTCTGTACAGTGTTTGCAGAGGGAAAAAAACAAACATTGGAATTTGACATTCCTCAGGGCTTTCCTGCAGTTGCAAGCAAAGGCATTTTCAACTAGTGCAGGACTATTTATATTCATTTCGAGGCAGTGAGAGGGTCTGAAAACTGAACAAACCCTTGCTGTACTTTGGCAAAAAAATACCTTAGACAGTGGTCTTTCCCCATTGCTCTTTGGGCATATCTGAATGAGTAAACATGTCAAAAACTTGCAATTTTTATTATATTTACTCAGGTCTCGAGTCCTTTTATGCACTTTTTGATCTGTTCCCTGGTTAATTCACTCTGATGAACAATTTTAAATAACTAGAAAATGGAACATCTAAATGCCAAGTATCTCAGTCAGTTCATTTCTAGTAGACTGCCTAATACGGGTAGAGGCAATTCTTGCTGATGAACTGCCACATAAATGTCAACACAGAAAAGCAACAAAAGTTGTTGAACAACTTTTAAATAGCCTCTCAAACACTGATTGCTCAAGATCAGTCTCAATTATAAACTCATGACATGTTAGAACAAGTAATCAAATAGACTTTATAACTTAAGGTTATTAAATGTAAAAAAATGTAAATAAAAGTTCATTAACAGTGAATGAACAAAATTTGTGATATATTTCTGCATTTGTTCTACTTTTGAGAGTTTAGTGACTACACGGGCTTTCAAGAAGTTATTTGTCTTTTCAAATGTGTTCTTCTGCAAGGTAATGGGAATAATAAACTAAACACTGCCCAGTGGAATTTTCAACAGGGCCATGAGACTGGCACTTTGCGCTCTCTCAGGCTATCAGCACATTTCCCCATAGGATCATAGAATTTGCACTGAATTGTTTAGTTTATTTATTTTAATTTTTGCTCCCTCCTGGTATTGTTTCCTCCACTTTAAGGCATGCTTTTGTCTGTATGTCTTGATTGAGCTTTTGAAGTTAAAGTAACCCTTATAAGGCACCATGCCCTCACTTTTCCAAGCCCAGGTAATGGGCTGCAATGGTTGAGAGCTAGCAGTTAATATTTGAAGAGAACTGGCACTTTGCTAAATAGTGAAAAATTTGTCTCTACCCCACTACGAAGGATATATTTCCCTCCCCACCCCATCTGCCTTCCATAGGGACTGCGCTCTCTGCAACTTCCTCATCTGCTCCACACTCCCTACTAGCCCCACCACCCCCAACACCTTTCCCTGCAACTACAGGAGGTGTCACACCTGCCCCTACACCTCCCCCCTCACCTCCATCCAAGGACCCAAAAAAACCTTCCACATCACGATGTTAACCTGCACTTCCGCTAATGTGGTCTATTGCATCCACTGCTCCCGATGTGGCCTCCTCTACATCAGGGAGACCAAGCGGAGGCTCGGAGGCCGCTTTGTAGAGCACCTGCGCTCTGTTCTCAACAAATGACAGCACCTCCCAATCGCAAACCACATGAACTCTCCCTCCCACTCCCTGGGGGACATGTCCATCCTGGTCCTCCTCCAGTGTCACAATTATGCCACCTGTAAACTGGAGGAACAGCACCTCATATTCCGCCTTGGAACCCTACAACCCAATGGTCTCAATGTGGACTTTACTAGTTTCAAAATCTCCCCACCCTTGGCCTCATCCCATGACCAACCCTCCCTCTTATCCCCACCTCCTTGACCTGACACAAAATGTCCATCATTTCTTCCACCTATCCACCCCTCCCACCTTACTGACCAGTCCCCACCACTGCCTACCTGCACTCACCTATCACCATCCCATCTACCTTCCCCAGCCCCACTCCTCCTCTCTATATTTATTTCAGAGCACCCCGCCCCCTCCCCCATTTCTGGAGAAGGGTCCTGAACCGAAACTTCTGCTTTCCTGCTCCTCTGATGCTACCTGGCCTGCTGTGTTCCTCCAGCTCCACACTGTGTTATCTTAAAATCAACATTGTTCATGCCTCTCACTAATGCCATTGTGCAGTACCTGCATCTACAACTTTCCTGTTGTACCTTGCTTATTTTTTTTTGTTGTATTAAACATTATTTATTGTTGGATAAAAGTTGTCATCAATGCAAATCCGATGTCAATGAATTGCTGGATATATAATCTCACATCTAATAAATCTGCATGACCAAGGTTCCCTCTTTTAACCTCTTTACAATCTTGTAAGTGTGACCTTGGGTTTCTATAATTACGAGAATGACCATTTTCCTTCCAATGCCAATTGCTTGCAAATAGCTGCAAAGTAATTTGTGTAGTCAAATCCACCTCTTAAACAAACATTCCCTAAAAGCCTTCACATCAGCACTCTGAAATAAAAATCTTTCCACTTTCCACTGAGCTCTGCTGTTCAGAGTCTTTCCTTAACAGACATATACACATTTGATGCGGACACACTTGCAAGCTGATATTGAAAACAGCTGACTGACATGTAACATTTTTAAATAACATTTATTTACAGTGGCTGAAAAATAGGACTTAAGCAGAATGTAGCTAAATTAAAGCCCATTATTTTATAATTTACTGTCACAATGTTTTCATTATATTGATTGCATTAATATAAGACCATAAGAAATAGGAACAGGTGTAGGCCATTTGGCCCCTGGAATTTGGTCTGCCATTCAAGAGCATCGTGGCTAATCTGATATTCCTCATGTCCACTTTCCTGACCTTTCCCCATAACCCTTGATCCCTTGCTGATCCAGAATCTATCTTAGCCCTAAATATGGCTGTCCCAACAGCTTTCTGTGGCAAGGAGTTCCAAAGACACTCAACCCTCAGAGAAGAAATTCTTCCTCATTTCAGTTTTATATTGGCACCTTTTTATTCTGAGACTATATCCTCTGGTGCCAGATTCTCCCAAGAAGAGAAACATCCTGTCAACATTTACCTTGTCAAACTCCTTAAAAATCTTATATGTTTCAATGAGATCACCTCTCATTTATTTCAAACTTCAATACAGTCAGATCCAACCTGTCTAGCGTTTGCTCATAAGTCAACCCCTCTTTGTCAGGTATCATCCTAGTGAAATTTATGGTACGATGAAATATTTAAGGCTATTACAATGATTATTTCATCAAGTTTGATCATACAGCATGGCATCAGTTTCACAAAGGTTATTGATGCAGCTGAGCAAACTTCAAATAATTTATTTAATTGTGGAAAGCTTGTTGTCTTAGAGATAGTCGGAACTGCAGATGCTGGAGAATCTGAGATAACAAGGTGTAGAGCTGGATGAACACAGCAGGTCAAGCAGCATCAGAGGAGCAGGAAGGCTGACGTTTCGGGCCATTTTTGAAGAAGGGTCTAGGCCCAAAACGTCAGCTTTCCTGCTCCTCTGATGCTGCTTGGCCTGCTATGTTCATCCAGCTCCACACCTTGTTGTCTCAGCTTGTTATCTTATTGGTTTTGACCTGTAGTGAAACACGTATAGTTCTTGTTTCACAAATGGATGTTCTTAGTCACAGAAGCAAATAGTATATGTCAACAAAATTTTACACTAAGTTAATATAAAAAATGTTTTTGACACAATAATAACAAAAATTTGAGGCTAGATTAACAAATTCAGATGTCAACTGAGTGCTGATGTATAGCAAATTCCCAAATACTGCTAAAATAAAAGCATAATACGTCTCTTCAGTGAAACTGTAATCCACATGTAGAAATGAATGTGTAGAACTGGATGAACACAGCAGGCCAAGCAACATCAGAGGAACAGGAAGGCTGACGTTTAGGGCCTAGACCCGAAACGTCAGCCTTCCTGCTCCTCTGATGCTGCTTGGCCTGCTGTGTTCATCCAGCTCTACACCTTGTTATCTCAGATTCTCCAGCATCTGCAGTTCCTACTATGTCTGTAGAAATGAATGCTTTGCTTTTATTACTTATGTATTTCTATTAAAAAGCACAGTGGTATGCTGCTTTGGTACAGTATTTTAATAGTTGCAAATCTGCAAGCATCACTAGCATTGTCTGATATATGGAGGTGCCGGTGTTGGACTGGAGTGGATAAGGTCAGAAATCACCAGGTTATAGTCCAATAGGCTTATAGTCCAAAGAAGCAAAGAACACAGAATTTTATCCGTGATAAAACTTTTAGTTCTCTCAGGGCAGTAACTTGAACGAAATTCAGGAATTTACATATACATATTCATCAATTAATATCTTCTAACTGACTAAAGATTTAACAGCATCTTAGATTTGTTTAATACATTCTCATCAATTGTGTGACCCTTTGATCTTTTAGTTATAAATTCTGTGTTTTGTGTCCATTATCTGATAACATGCAATTGCTTTGTGCTGTATGTTTGCTCATTTTAAGAATGAAATAGTAACTAATAACTTGGTCATACAGTTTCAACTTGGAGCAATTCTTCATGTAATATTGACTATTTGAACAAGTTAGCATGAATAAAATTTAAATTACTTCTGTATTATTTAAATTGTTATGTTAAGCAAGGGGAGATTTTAATACAGACCAATGAACAGAGAAGGAGCAGGGTGTCTGAGATAGATCAAAAAGACTTTACTTTGTACAAGACAGTCAGGAGTCTTGTTACAGACATTAGTCGTGAATGTCACGTTGCTCCTTTACTGAGCATTGCAACTGCAACCTCATAGAATAGAATCATAGAATCCCTACAGTGTGGAAACCGGCTATTCAGCCCAACAGGTCCACACCACCCCTCCGAAGAGCATCCCACTCAGACCCATTCCCTTACCCCTGCAATTCCCATGTCTAACCCACCTAACCTAAACATCTCTGGGTACTATGGGCAATTTAACCTGGCCAATCCACCTATACTGCACATCTTTGGACTGTAGGAGGAAACCGGAGCTCCCGGAGGAAACCCACACAGACATGGGGAGAGTGTACAAACTCCACACAGACAGTTGCCTGAGGCTGAAATCGAACCTGGGTCCCTGGCATTGTGAGGCAGCAGTGCTAACCACTGAGCCACCGTGCTGCCCTGAAGGGGCATCTATGGATGGAATTGAGATTTAGAGTCAGGTTGGGGAAGAGAGCAGGGCGTTGGGAATCATACTTGGAGTTTCTGTATGTCAGTCAGGTTGGTGATTGTGGTGGTGACAGTAACTGATTGCAAGGGTTTATTATGGTGTGCCTTGATCACAGGACAGGAAGCAGTTTAGTTTTAGAAGTTGGGAAGAAAATATTCCTGTTAGTCTTGGTTCACAAGCTGTGCTAGAAAGGCACCAATTTGCCTGAAGAGCAGTCCTTGCTTGCTGTTTGCATTATATTTCCACATGTAATAAATTCAGTTCAAAATCCTGAGTCTTGTTTTCAAATCCTTTTTAACCTCATCCTTCAGCCTCAGCAGCCTACATGGCTTCCCTAATTCTTGCCTCCATCACATTCCTTCCCTCACTTTGACTTCACCTTCATCGTAGATCTTCACAACACTTGGCTGAATATTTTGGATGTAGCCAGTGTTAAAGTGATACTGTTATTCTACTTCACGCTAGGTTCACAGGTTGGGTCATAATTTTAAAAGTGGTCAGTATTTTAATATCTTCAGTTATATATTAAGGATGTGTTATGTTTCATTCAACTTTTACTTATCAAAACAAAATCTGGTGCAAGAAAATGTTAACTTTCATCATCTTAACTCAATAAGCATGCAAAATTTGCACAGAACAGCAACATTTCTGGAGAAGAATCTCAGTCCACGAACAAAAGGAAATTGCTGACATTATGAAGATGCATATCTTTTAGTCTGACCTTGACTTAGTACAGTGAGTTATCATTTGCACAAGGGCAGTAATATGTTAAACACCCCCCTTATTGCATGAATGAAAGGCATTTACAGATTAGCACATTGCAATTAATGTAAACTTGAATTGTTGTAGTAAATCGAAGCAATTAGCAGTAGCAGCAATCTTTCCCCAGTGCAATGTTGAGACTGTGGTTCTAATACGATTATCTTATGTGCTGCATGTCAACCGTAGCTTTGCAAAATATATAAACAGCCTGAACTGAGATAAGTATAATTCTACTGAAAATCTGCCACTACTATCTCATTTATGTTATTATAAATTCAGGCAGATTTTAAAGAGACTTCAGTTAATTAAGATATAAAATGTCACAATAGCCGGCATAGTCAGATCATGAATGAATGAACAGCTTAGCATTTTCTATTTTACATTTGAGAAGTTCAGTCACAAAGACAAATAAAATTGATTAAACAAGAAGGTGATATAAACACTGCAATAAATCATACTTTAAGCCTACAGGAATGCTACTTCTGTTAACTTTCATATCACTCCTAAATATTTCACTGAAATATTGAGATATTTTGCAAGATCGAACATTAGCTTTCCCTTTGAGAAATAAATTGTATGATATTGCTTATGACATAGATATTTGTACCTTTTTACATCCAGTTTCTAGGAAAGGGCCAATCAGTTTATGCCAACCTTTATTTCATGTAAGCTCCCTGCCACCTCCCTTCACCTATCCTTACTAAAATATTTTATATATTCCTTACTAGACCATTTACCTTCCTGTTGTTACTCTTATTTTTAACTGCTGTCAATTCCTGTGTTGATATTTTTGATAGGTTTTCCTCATGCAAACTCATCACTCTGTAGTTATGAAAATTGGTCTGTGGGCTGCATGATATCCAACATGATATTTGTCAGTGATCATTTTTTACTCATTTTTATTCATTCATAGAATTTAGGCATCAGTGTCAAAGCCAGCATTTGTTGTTGATTCCTAATTGTCTGAGAAAGTGGTAACCTCCTCCTTTAACATACTGAAGTAGATATCAAAATGCATATTGTTGAGTGTCTGCAGTCACCTATAGGCTAAACCAAACACCATAGTTTTGCCAACAATGTGGGAGTGTCACATTGGGACAACGCCCAAATGGATAGCCCTGTCTCCTTTGAATGGGTTTCCACTCAGCACTTTTTTTGGAGGACTGTGAGGCAGGATGGAGTCACATCCCTACTCCAGATGCAGTTCAGAGATGGCCATTGAGTTGGCTGAGTGCCAAGGCAAGCTGTTGCAAGACCTTCCTTGGCTCCTGAGAATTTAATAATATATTAAGACTGCAAGACTCTCTAGCCCCAAATATCCAACATCCTATACCACCCCCAGGCACTGAATCCCTTCCATAGTCATTCATTCAATATCCAAGGAAACTATTGGAGAAGATTCTAAAGGAAAGAATTAATCTCCACTTGAAGAGGCAAAGGTTGATGAAAGCATGCCTTTGTTAAGGTGAGGTAAAGCCTAGAAAATTTGTGGAGGTGACCAGGTGTGTAGATGAGGGTAGAGCAGTTGATATAGTTTGTATGAATTTCAGCAATGCCTTTGACAAAGTTCCATGTGAGAGACTGATAAAGAAGGCAAAAGCATATGGTACCAATGATATCTTGGCAAGTTTGATCCAAAATTGGCCTGGGAAGGGAAGATGGTGGTAGAAGGCTGTTTGTACAACTGGCGACTGGAGTCCAATGGTGTACCGTAGGGATCAATGCTGAGTCCCTTACTGTTTGTGATATATATAAATAACAGACAAGAAAATGTGAGGAGGATGATGAGTAAGTTTGTGGATAACACAAAGATTAGCCTCTGACTGATAATGAGGAAGAAGGTCTCAGATCACAGAAGATATAGGTGCATCAGTCTGATAGGTAGGTCAGTGGCAGACGGAATTTAACACCGATAAATTGATGCAAGTTGGAAGAAGTAACAAGACAAGGGAGCACTCAGTGAATAGCAAGATACTGGGAAGTTCAGAGGAACAATAGTACCTTGGGGTGCTGGTCCATAGATCCCCTCAGGCACCAGGATAGGTTAGTCAGGTGGTAAAGAAGGCAAATGGGATTTATCAGTTGTGGAGAGATAATAGGCACTGCAGACCAACCCCACGCCGCCTACTTCTATCTCCTTCCCAAAATCCACAAACCTGACTGCCCTGGTCGACGCATTGTCTCCTCCTGCTCCTGCCCCACCAAACTTATCTCCACCTATCTCGACTCCATTTTCTCCCCCTTGGTCCAGGAACTCCCTACCTACTTCCGTGACACCACCCATGCCCTCCACCTCCTCCAGAACTTCCAATTCCCCAGTCCCTAACACCTCATCTTTACAGTGGACGTCCAGTCCCTATACACCTGCATTCCCTATACAGATGGCCTAAAGGCCTTCTGCTTCTTCCTGTCCCGCAGGGCCGACCAATTCCCCTCCACTGATACCCTCATCCGCTTAGCCAAAGTCGTCCTCACCCTCAACAACTTCTCTTTCAATTCCTCCCACTCCCTACAGACAAAGGGGGTGGCCATGGGTATTCGCATGGGCCCAAGCTATGCCTGCCTCTTTGTGGGTTACATGGAACGATCTCTCTTCTATACCTACACTGGCCCTAAACCCTACCTCTTCCTCCATTACATTGATGACGTATCGGCGCCACCTCGTGCTCCCACGAGGAGCTTGAACAGTTCATCCACTTCACCAACACCTTCCACCCCAACCTTAAGTTTACCTGGACCATCTCTAATACCTCTCTCTCCTTCCTGGACCTTTCTGTCTCCATCTCTGGCAACCACCTAGAAACCGATATCCATTTCAAGTTCAATGACTCCCACAGCTACCTAGAATATACCTCCTCCCACCCACCTTCCTGCAAAAATGCCATCCCCTATTCCCAATTCCTCCGCCTCCGCCACATCTGCGCCCAGAATGAGGCATTCCATTCCTGTACAACCGCGTTTTTCAAGGACCGCAACTTCCCCCCCTCAGTGGTCGAGAACGCCCTCGACCGTGTCTCCCGCATTTCCTGCAACTCCTCCCTCACACCCCCTCCCTGCAATAACAACCAAAACAGAATCCCCCTCAACCTCACCTACCACCCCACCAACCTCCGGATCCAACGCATCATCCTCCGACACTTCCACCATCTGCAATCCGACCCCACCACCAAAGACATTTTTCCCTCCCCACCCTTGTCGGCTTTCAGGAGGGACCACTGTCTCCGTGACTCCCTTGTCCGCTCCACACTCCCCTCCAGCCCCACCACACCCTGCACTTTTCTCTGCAACCGCAGGAAGTGCTACATCTGCCCCTACACCTCCCCCTCACCCCCATCCCAGGCCCCAAGAAGACTGTCTTATTCAAGCAGATGTACACCTGCACATCTGCTGATGTGGTATACTGCATCCGCTGTTCCGGTTGTGGCCTCCTCTACATCAGGGAAACCAAGTGGAGGCTTGGGAACCGCTTTGCAGAACACCTATGCTCGGTTCGCACTAAACAACTGCACCTCCCAGTCGCGAACCATTTCAACCCCCTTCCCATTCCTCAGACGACATGTCCATCCTGGGCCTCCTGAAGTGCCACAACGATGCCACCCGAAGGCTGCAGGAACAGCAACTCATATTGCGCTTGGGAATCCTGCAGCCCAATGGTATCAATGTGGACTTCACAAGCTTCAAAATCTCCCCTCCTCCAACCACATCCCAAAACCAGTCCAGCTTGTCCCTGCCTCCCTAACCTGTCCTTCCTCCCACCTATCCCCTCCTCCCACCTCAAGCCTCACCCCCATCTCCTATCTACTAACCTCATCCCGCCCCCTTAACTTGTCCATCCTCCCTGGACTGACCTATGTCCTCCCTACCTCCCCACCTACACTCCTCTTTACTGGCTCCGTCCCCGCCTCTTTGACCGGTCTGTCTCCTCTCCACCTATCTTCTCCTCTATCCATCTTCTATCTGCCTCCCCCTCTCTATTTCTGAACCGCCTTCCTTCCCCCATTTCTGAAGAAGGGTCTAGGCCCGAAACGTCAGCTTCCTGCTCCTCTGATGCTGCTTGGCCTGCTGTGTTTATTCAGCTCTACACCATGTTATCTCTTTATCAGTTGTGGCATAGGTTATACATTGGAACCGTATAGGATTTTGTTTGGACCACAGCTGCAGTACTGTGTGCAGTTCTGGTTACCACACCGTAGTAAGGATGTGATGGCAGTGAAGGGGGTGCGGAGGAAATTTACCAGGATGCTACCTGTGATGGAGCATTTTAGCAATGAAGAAAGAGTAGATAGGTCGGGTTGTTTTCTTTAGAGTAAAGAAGGCTGAGGCGGAGAGTGGTGGTACCTGATTGAGGTGTGTAAGATTATAAGGGACATGGATAGGGTGGATAGGAAGCAGCCGTTCCACTTAGTTGAAAGGTCAATAACAAGATGGCACAACTTTAAAGTGAAAGGCAGGATTTTTATAAGGGACTTGAGGAAAAGTTTTTTTCTCCCCTCAGAGGTTTTGGGAATCTGGAATTCACTGCCTGAGAGGGTAGTTAAGGTTCTTTTATAAAAGTACTTGGATGAGCATTAGAAATATCATAACATTTAAGGTTATGGGCCAAATGCTGGAAAGTCTGCAGAGTGTAGATTTACAGTGGTTTCCTTTCGTTGCAGGCTTGATTGACTGAAGGGCCTATTCTGTGGTACAAGATATTATGACCCTTAATGGACTAATCTCTGCAACCATGTGAGATGGAGAAAAAATGAACTTAAAAACAACCAAAGAAAACATTCACTTGATGTTGAAATAAACAGATTCATGAAATCTATTCAAAGATTTATTTCCCTTCAAGGGTTAATTTAAATCCCTTCAAGAGAATGAACAAATCTTTACTAACCATATCAAAAAAATCTAATAACTTTAATGACTTCTTAAAACTAACAATCAAAATGTGAACACAGCTATTCACTCAGATTTCAATTTTGTGAACCAAAATGTGCTCAACTATAATATCATTACATGGAGTAAGCGAACAAAGAGGCTTTTTGAAACTGTAGCAACAATTGGCTGTAGGATTTTTTAAATGATCCGTCAATCAATACACTAATTACTAAACAACAATTCTTTTTTCTTATTTATTATTTACCTTCTGTACTTTTCCTTCTGCTTTAATCAAACAGCTAGGGCTCAATTCAGATTCCATTCTGCTACATCTTTGCATAGCAATTGGCTTGACAGCTATCCCTAAACATGGGGCTGATTGGATATATATCGTTATTTGTCGCCAGTTTCAGGAAAGTTGTTCACCATTCTGATTGTTGTTAGTTGTAATCTCTCTCACCTTATCCCTTAATTGTGGCCTTCAGCTATTAGATTTTCCCAATATACTCACTGCACCCTATTACACCTCCTCTGTTCTTCCTGATTTACTGTCTGAGTTTCATACACTAATGTAATGGTTTGCAGTTGGATCTAGTCTACATTGCAATACTCCAGCGATGATAATGCCAAAATAAAATTGACTATAAAGAACACAACTATTCATTACATGTTGACTTTAAGTCGATTTGCTTAGCAAAGAAAAAAAAATCCATGAACAGAATTGTTAACATTGGTAAAATCACAGAATAACTTTGAGATATTTTAGTTCAAAGATATTTAAATTTGTGTGGCCCCAGAAACTAAATTAATTAATGGAATTGCTTCTCCATTCATCAGATGAATTGTACTGAAAAGCTTTCATGTCTTTTTCCTATGTCAGTGTTGCCATGACAACCCAATTAGTTGGGTTATTCATTTTCCTTCCATGCCAGTGAGATGCCACTGAACATTTAAGTAATCAGTAGACAAAAGCAAAATCATATCTTTAGATTCCACAGAATACACCCTTTGCTATGTTTCTGAAACATGCCGAATTTGAAAGTAGCAAATGTTCTAACGATTCAGCGTCCTTTCATAAACTCTGTATTTCTTTGTGCCTGCATTTGACGGATACTACTTGTTCATTATATTTTCATATCATGTTGGCTTCACCTAACAGCCTGTGATTTTTCCAGTGATTGTTATTATTTTTTGCAGCCATAAAAAAAATCCATCAAATCTTTTGGACTGTTGCAATAGGCTAAAAAAAAAAATCAATGTTCACTTTTTTATGAAAATAAATCTTGCGATTTATTTGTGGTTTCATTTTAAAAGGAAGTGAATGCCATCAGCTGGACAAACCGAAGGTTTCAACAACAAGTTGTTGAGCAAGTTTGTTTCTAGTACCTCCCCTCCCCCACCACCTTTGCTTCTAGTTGCTTCTTGGTGATGAAATCAGTTTATATTTGATTGCATGGTTATAGGAAATAGCACAGAATATAAAATTCCTTTCACAAATTATTTTATCAGATTAAAGTCATGAAATTATGTAGAGTCAAAGATCTACAGCACAGCATTTGGCTCATCACATCTGTGCTAGTCAAAAACAACCACCTAACTATTCTAATCCCATTTTCCAGCATTTGCTTCCTGAATTGTTCCATTGCCTATACACAAAGATGTTGAAGAAATTTTTTTTCCCTCTCTATTCCAGCATGAACCTGGCTGAGGTGTCTGGAAGAAGAGAAGGGCCAAATGTGTGAGATCAGACAGCTCAGGATACGTAGAAAATACTGCAGACTGACCTGTCTTTAACTGAACATCTACATCTGTAGACAATGGTTCACTTAGTTCAATTTTGCAGGTGAGAATTGCAGGCGCTACTATGAAAAAAGAATGCTAAGACAGACACAATTTTTTGTTTCCTTTATTCATTCATGGGAGGATGGTGTCACTGGCTAGGCTGCATTAATTGTCCATCCCCAATTGCCTAGAGGGCAGTTGAGAGTGAACCACATTGCTGTGTGTCTGGAGTCACATGTAGGTCAGAATAGGTAAGGATGGCAGTTTCCATCCCTAAAGGACATTAGTGAACCAGATGGGTTTTTCCCCAATGATCAACAATGGATTCATGGTCATTATTAGATTCTTAATTCCAGATATTTATTGAATTCAAATTCCACCATCTGCCGCGGCAGGATTCAAACCCAGGTCGCCAGAACATTATTTGGGTCTCTGGATTAACAGTCCAGCGATAATACCACTAGGCCATCGCCTCCCATAGGCCATACTACTAAAATATGAGAATGCTTGAGTGGATAAAATTTCCAAGGAATTACCCCAGCCATAATATTTTGTACTTTCATTGAATCTGCATGAAAGACAATTTGCCAGAGTAATCAGTCAGCTAAATTTGATGCTCATACAGAGATAGTTCACTTAATTAGCTACGGTGCAAGATTCTCAGTAAGACTGTTTTTCAAATCTCTGTATTGATGGAGACCGATGTACAACCCAAAAATTACTGCAGCCTCTGTGTTGGTACTCTGACTTTATGGGACTTACTTGGGGAAGTGAACTTCAAACGGGCAGTTCACCTGCTTCTACAAAGATCTCTGTCTTTGAGGAATTTTGAACAGTTCTGACTTACTTTCCTGACCTGGTTAATTGCCTAGGAAATGTCAGACAGACTATCTGTGGGGTAACTATAAAATTGAACTCCAATTGTCTCACACTGAAACCCTAACTCTCCAAGCAAGCTCCCTGAGCTCCTGATTAGTCTCTCAACCCCACAGTTTAATCTCGAAACTTGTGTGACCCGAATATTCCTAACTCCCCGACTTGCTGATCTAACCCATTGAGACCTCACTACACCCCAGATGCAACTGAAATAGACACCACCTGACTGCTGTTGACTAGCTTCCATCGCTTGGCTTAGCCCTGACCTGACAAATCGTCTCGACCTGACCTGACCTGATTACTACTCCTGAGCCATTAACCTACTCACAGATGTACTCACTTTTCCAAATCGTCCATCTATTATCTTACCAATCTGACACTTTACCCACCTATCAACCCACCTGACCACGACCCAACACAGTCGCTTCCTTCTGCATCTTCCACCTTTCCAATATACCCACCTGACACCCTACCATCTACCCATCGCAGCTTTTCCCGCTTGCCACCCTATAAACTATCCATCAATAATATGAATAGTGTGGCTACAACAGCAGTTCAGAGATTGGGAATTCTGGTCAACCAACTCACCTCCTGAATCCCAAAAGCCTGTCCACTGTCTACAAGGAAGAGAAGGAGGCTATTCAGCCCCTCAAGGCTTTTCCACACAACACTCAAGTCAGGAATATGATGGAATACTCTATTTGGCTGGATGAGTACATCATCAGCAACTCTCAAGAAGCTTGACACGATCGAGGACAAAGCAGTCACTTTATTGGAATTCCATCAACCTTCAACATCTACCCCATCTACCACTGATGCGTAGTAGCTTCTGTGTGTGCCATCTTCAACATGAACTGTAATATCTTGCAAAGGCTCTGTGGATAGCACCTTTCAAACCTGTGACCTCCACCACTTAGAAAGGCAAGGGCAGATGAATCAGGGCATCACTCGCTGTAAGTTCCTTCCAAGTCATTCACCATCTTAACTAGGAACTACATCAATGTCCCTTCAATGCAGCTAAGTTAAAATCATGGGACTCCTTCCCAAGTAGCACTATAGGTGTGCCAGCACCAGATGGACTGCAGTGGTTTCAAGAAGGCAACTCACACCATCTTCTCCAGGGCAATTCGTGATGGGCAATAATTGCTTGCCTAGACAACAATGATCACATTTTTGGTATGAATAAAAAAAACCTCCCAAAGGGATTACCTACTCTACTAGAAACTGTCCAATATTCATTCACTGACCTTTAGGTAAGTGGTAGAATCTCAACAGAAATTATTTTGATGAGAACATTCACAAGCGATCAGACAATAATGCTTTCTAAGGACCCAACATGCAAATTAATATTCCAAGATATAAAAAATTACAGAGTGCTTTGTTGCAAAGAATCAGCTTGCTAAACTATCTGAAGAAACAGTGCATGGGTAGAATCACAGTTGTATAGGGAAGAACATAGGATGTAGGAGCAGGAGCCGGCAATTTGGCACCTTGAACCAGATCCACTATTTGATTTGATCATGGCTGGTCTCATCTTGGCCTCAGTTCCACTTTCCTGCCTGCTGCCCATAATCTCTTAGTCTATTATAAAATAAAAATCTATGTCCTGGCATCTAGAGCTCTCTTGAGTAGGAAATTTCAGATTCATGACCCTTTGAGAGAAGTAATTCCTTGTTATCTCTGCTTTAAATTGAGTCATAGATTTGGATAGCACAGAACCATATTCTTTGATCCAACTCATCCATGTCAACCAGATATCCTAAATTAATCTAGTCCCATTTTCCAGCATTTGGCCCATATCTCTCTAAACCCTTACTATTCATGTATTCATCCAGATGCCTTTTAAACGTTATAATTGTACCAGCCTCTGCCACTTCCTCTGGCAGCTCATTCTATACACACATCATCTTCTGCATGAAAAAGTTGCTCCTTAGGATCCTTTTATATCTTTCCCCTCTCACCCTAAACCTATGCTCTCTAGTTCACCCCTTAATATAAAACTATGACCACTCATTCTAGATTACCTCACATCTACAGTACTTTGACTTTGTCGATCCCCTTTGGCATCTTATGCACCTCAATTAAATCTTCTCTTATTCTTCTAAACTCTAGCAAGTATAGGCAAAAAAGCACTCAATCTCTCCTCATCTTCGGAATTAATCTAGTGAACCTTCTCTGAACTGCCTCTTATAAAGTAAGGGGACCAAAACTGTTTGCAGAGCTTAAGAACCAATGTTATCGATCCCTTGTACAATTGCAGCAACATTTTCCATTTTCATACTCCATTCCTTCAGCAATAAATGCCAACATTCCATTTGTCCTCCATTTTACCTACTGTATCCAAAGTTTATTCATTGTTTCACCATTTTAAATTAGTATGGATGGAAAAGTGGGTAAGATTTGCTATTGTGTGCAATCCTCCTTATCTGATTTTTCTTGGTGCACATGACCATAAAATACTTTGCATCCTAATGCAAAAGAAGTCTCTGCTGTATTTTGTTTTTAATAAAATGCATTCTAAGTAGTCATCAATATAGCAAATGTCTTTTCATCTTCATGTTTGAACATTTCGAAGTGAAGAGTCCTGAGATCTCGAACCTTTCCTGCATGGGAAGGACGTGTCAGGGAAAAACATGTTAGAACTTCATAGAACAAAATAGGCGAGAGCCGTCGCTCTTCCTAGTTATCTGTTATTGCAATACATCAGTTCTTTTTGTTAAGATATGACCCAGTTGGATTTGTCTGAATGCATAAGCCCTGAAATTGGATGGGCCAACTCACACACTGTCATTAAAATTCCAATAGGGGTGTAGTCGAAAGCCTCAGGAATATGTGGCAACCAGAGACTCTGCCTTGTTTGCGTGTTTCCTAAAAAAAAACCTAAGGCAAAACCTCTGTCTAATTTAAGCATTACCAATTTTAAATGAGGGGACGGGAACTTTCAATGCTAATAATCATGTGTTCCTGAACTCAGTGGGACCAAGAGTAATAATGGTTGTGAGAGACAAAAAAGAAGCAGATGCTGGAATCCAAGGAGACAAACAGGAGGCTGGAAGAACACAGCAAGCCAGGCTGCATCTGGAAGAAAGAAGCCATCAACATTTCAGGTATAACCTTCTTCAGGACTCAAGAACTCCTGTTTGTCTACCTGTTAATGGTGGTGGCCTGTTGCACTCAAGAAAATGGTCTTCAGAAATGAACCTCATCAAGAAGGTGTTGCAGGCTCAGGTGAAATATAGAAAATATGGGACAGGAAAATGGCTTATACATTAAAAATGAATATTATTCTTCCAATATAGTTAAGTAAATGCACCAGTATAATTTGATGGGAGTCAATTTTGGAGGGGACCTGCAGGTATGATCCTGGTCAAGCAGCCAGGATTGCTGTGAATGTAATTGGGAGGCCCAAAGCATTTAATACAAATGGTGTTGTTTACTTGTTTATCTGAAAACCTGAATTTTATGCACATTTATCTCTGACCAAATTTTGAAATGGGTTTCTTATTTTCTATAAATAGTGCTGTCAGACTCCACAGGGCAAGCAAGTTCTTTTATGTGCACTGGCCTGAATAATTGATATTTGACACGATGTTTCTCATCCTCCACATCTGCTTTTCTTTTTAGGTCCATAAATGAGACTGCAGTAATTTCTTGTACTGGCATGGTTTCAATCTGCTACCACATCTAGACTATCTCGTTGCTACAATTGAAACATCCGCTGTTATGTCAGTTAATAGTATGTGCTTTGGAAAATAGAATTTTGTTTCAGTCTGCAGGGAAAAGACATATAAATCTTTGTCTACTTCATATTGCAAAATGCTGCTAAAGTTAGTTACTTGAAAGATATTGAATTCAGTTAAGATTAAGTGTACTTAGAACATAGCATGGTGCTGGGACAGAGTGAATAAAAAGCATTTTTTTTCACATTGTAACATTTAGTAAATGAAACTATATCCATCATTACTGTGCATTTTTATCGAACAGAATAATTACGAATTACAAGGTGGCAAGGAAAAGAAACTGAAAGTATTATAATCTTGGTTTGGTTGCAGATTTTTTTAATCAAAGTGGGACAAATTCTTCTGGATTTTTTTTACAGCATATGATTACCATGCATATATAATTTGAGTAGTCACGACATTATTATCAAGTCCTTTTTGTTATATTGTTAGTACAATTATTTGAGAATAATTTTTCTGTGCTGGTAGGCCTATCTGAGAACGTCTTTTAATTGGTAGCACTTCATCTTTTTATCTTTTTGCGTGATATCTTTTTGGATCAACCAGTTCATAGATGTTACCTCAGGAACAGATGGGACGTGAACTTGGTCTCCTGGCTCAGAGGTAGGGACACTACCAGTCCACCACAAGAGCTCCACTTCGTCCTTTAAGGTCAATTAAGACGATCAATTAACTTGACACTTCAGTCATTATTAATAACTGAAATTTAAACTCGAATACCTTAGTATTCTCCGAGAAAATAATAAGGTCACAATAGAATGTTCAAAATGTGACAACTCTGTTGAACTTAAGAACAGACATTAGCAGGAGAAACTCAAGTCGTTGGAGAGAGTTCATGAAGGAAAGGTTCTGTCTAAGAACAGCCAATTCCAACTTTTGTGTGAATCTCAATTTAGCCAGCACAAATATGTACAGAGATGGAGAACACAATAATGAGATGAATAGCATTTCCTTCTGTTTCAATGTTACATATAAAGGTTTCTCAATGCACCAAAGATTAACTGACCTTTGATATGAATTTTAATTACAGCCTGAATGGAAAGCTCAGTTGCCTTTGTAAAGCTACGTGTACCACCATAAGCATACATGATCTACAGTTTGCAGATGACTTCAGCGTGATTGCCCACTCTGCTCTAGATTTGCAAACCACTATCAATCTCTTCAATTCTGCATACAAAAGATTCAGCATATACTTAAATGCTGCCAAAACAAAAATCATACATCACCCCATATCCAGTCAGACAAGTATACCACCTCCCATATATATGTTAAGGAAGAGACCCTGGAATATGATTAGTGGTCCCCATATCTTGGTTACTACCTCTCTCAAAAGGCCACGATTGATAAGGAAATCCACCAATGGATCAGCTAGACTGGATACTTTGGCTGGATGGCCAAAAAGCACCAATTCCAACCAGGTTCTGTTTTCCCAACTTTGAAATTGACACTGTTCTGAGGTAGAACAATGACAACACTGCAAAGTTAACCTGGAGCTCTTCCTGGAGCATAGCAGCATTGAAAAGAAAGGTAGCAAGCTCCTTGCAGTCAATCATTCGAAATAGTGACACTGGATGAAATTTAGTAGGATTCTGAATGATATTGGCTACAGTGAGAAAAGTGGCTACCCTGACGTCAGGAACAACTGGCTTCATAATTAACTGAGATCTCGACATTGAGATGAGATTCTCATTAGGCAACAGGGAGTTGCCTATTAAAAGGACATTATTACTTGTTCACTGAAGATCTCATCTCATTATGCAACTTTCTATCATATCATCCATCAGTAGTAAACTGGATGCTGAACAATCTTGATATGGAAGTCAGGGCAGGTACTAGCCACTCAGAGACCACATCTGGGGTCTTCAAGACTTCAGCTCACCATTTGTTCCAAAGGACCTCTTTATTGGACACCAGTCACCCACAGACACTACATTCACAGACATTAGCATTTGATGTATGTCAGCCTCCCAAGAATCATCATGGCCCATCTCCAATCTATTTGTAACCTGCTTCAATATTTCAACACTGCACTTTGGGGCACAATAGGAACTATGATGGTAATGCTGCAGCAGGGATACTTTGTGCTGAGGGACCTCATAGACTAGAGTAGGCTGCATCTCCAAGTTGTTTGCATGCTTTCTTAGCACTCATTCACTCTGACTTTATCTGGATGCTCACAGCTTCTCTATCTTGCCATTTTGTGCCTTGTCCCTGAGACAAAGGTACCTGACAATTTGCTGTATTGCCATGTTGCTTAGAGCAGACATAACACCAGGAAGCTTGTTGTAGTTGTCATCAGTCCACAGTGAAGGCAAAGGCGATAGCCTCCACAGGTCCCTGCACAGTAAGTCAAGGGCAGCCTCAGATGACAGTCCAGAGCCAATTGAGTCAGAGTCAGGCCCCATTCTGCACAAGGTGTGAGGAAGTGAATTTCGATCAGCACACCACCTGTAATGAGTCTTTCTGCCCTGTAGACTGTTTTCCTCCTGGAGAAAGACAAGAGGAAAGCACCAAGGGAAATGAGAATGAATGGCACAGCAATTACTTTTGGTGCATGTGGAGATCTGTCACAAGCAAGTGAGTTGACAGTGCAGAGGGCATACAGGAGTGGCTGTGCCAAGGGATTGGGGTGGATGCCAGGGAATGTAGGTAGATTTTGCAAATATTGAGTGTGGAAGAACATGAGCCTTGGTGGGAGGTAGGTACAGTAGCCAAGGTAGAATGATTGTGAGGTATTGGAGAGATGATGTTGACACCTATACTGGAGTGGAGAAGGTCACTAACCTTCATCCCACTTTGCTGTGCATTCTTCCAGATGGCTGAGACTGCACTGACCTTGTTAGCAAATTAAAACCAGGCTGACATCATCTGGTGTTGAAGCCTCTACTGCATATCCTGGAGGAAGAGGATGTACTGCCTCTGCACCACCCCAACCACCTGGAGACATCCATCCCCCTGCCGGCAAAATGGGGTCCCTAATTTTCCTGTACCTGCCATGGCCAGTGCAATTGTCAGGAACCGTGCGGGGCAGGTCCAGACTGATTTTGCACTCAGACAAGCATTATTTGCTTTTAAAAGATGGTGCCAGCATCAGAGATGCTGGAGATAAAAGGTACGGCAGATGCTGGAGAATCCGAGATAACAAGGCGTGGGGCTGGATGAACACAGCAGGCCAAGCAGCATCATAGGAGCAGGACAACTTGACTTTTCGGGCCGAGTCACTTCATCAGAAATCAGAGATGCTGGGCTACTCCAGGATATCCTGACAACAGTCAGTTTTTCCAAGTACAGCGAGCAGTAGAATGGTGCTAGAATTAGATGAGATGGATGAGACAGGAGGAAGCTAGGTAATTAATGAGGCTTGTATGATCAGATACAGCAAGAAAACATGTAGGTCCTGTGGAACAAAACCTCCGTGAAACTTGGCGAAACACATTTAGCCAAAAAGTTCATCTTCAGTCCAGCTGCCATTAGGCTGCATGCTGCTTGAGTCACAATGGTTTAATGATGTGGCACCACCATAGTGGCAGAAAAGGAATTAAAGGGGGAGCAAATCTTGCAATCCAGATTCCACTGCCTCGTGGCGCCTCCTGCCCCAGGCACACAATCTCTTCAATTCTACATACAAAAGACTCAATATATTCTTAAAGGTTGCCAAAGACCTGTGGGTTGAGAATCAGCCTGTTCAGCTGTATGAAGAGCCACGACAGAAACTCACAAACCTGAATAGATATCAGCCTTGAATTAGCGGTCAACCAAGATGATAACAATAGTCTATACACAGAATCATTGGTTGGGTGGCAGAGTTGGGGGGAGGGTAGCAATGTCCAGGTTGTGCTTGACATAGCATTTTTGTTAATCTGCAATTTAACTTTTAATATTTCATTAACCTTGTATTTTGTAAAAGTCAGATTTGTAACAGTGAAGAATAGTTTTCTGGTATCATTGTATTAATCAAAGTGAATGTTAATGAAGTGGGAAACTTATGCTGCACAGTGTTAGAAAATTCATTGGAAATAGGTTGAAACTGAGAGCACATTCATTTTTAATAAAACCAGCAGAGGAGACATATATCCTATCGGTCTGGGTTGAATTTGAACACAGTTCCTGGAACTTTAATTCTATGTTGAATCCAATGCATCATCCACTGAAAAAAGTTATTCTCAAGACTGGTCTATTGCTTTCAAATAATTAACGACTGAAGAAAGGAGTTGAAATATGTGTTAGCAAGTAATCATTTTGTAACACAGTCCTCACAAAAAAAACTCAACAGCCTTTAAGCAAATGCAACAGATTAGGATTAGAACAAGAATCAATCACATTTGCATGAGGAAGATCAAACAAGTCTCGGAGCATGATGTTGGTTGTTATCTATTTCAGGCTGCGATTGAGATATCTTTAATTCTCCAAAACAACATTAACACTCTCCGCTTATTTCCTTTCATCTTACAACCTTTTCTTGAAAAAACAAAAGCAGGGAATTTCTTCAAGGTTCTCCTGCACAACGGCCTAAACTTTACCAGAAGTGAAATGGGAAACTTTCTTTACACATATTAAGAAGATTACTGCCAAAGGAATTATCACTTCTGAACAGGAGCACCTCTCAGAAATTAGAGTTAGAAGATGTTGGTGGTTCATGGTGATTCAGCCAATATCTGAAATGTTGGTCAACAAGAAGAACAACATGTACATATATACCACGTTTCATGTAATAAAGAATGTCAGAGCACTTCACATTGCAAAATGTTATAAAACCAATTCGTGTACGATGTCCTCTGGTAGCTTTTTGAGAGAACTGAAAAAACATACCAGAAACCGAAGACCAATTAAGGAATAAATATATGAAAAATGCTTCATGGCAATCACAGCAAGCCCAAGTGAAATATAAAATAAAAGACCAATGTTTCCTGATTCTAAGGAAAGGCTACAATCAAAACAATGAGGCCTAAATTCAATAGCGCTCACAAAAATATCAGCACTCGAAATTTGTGTGCCCGAAGAAAGAGGCCTAAAAACTGTCTAAAATATGTTTCTGGGTCTCATTTTAATAAATGTGAATGCTAACTGGTTCAGTTCCTTTAGATTTCAGCCAACTCAGATCGAAGCCTATCTTCAGCTAAGTCCTGAAGGGGGAAGCAAATCGATGGGTGGTGGGAGGAAGTGAACATGGAAGTTTGTTACTTTCATACATGAGGAATGGAATAAGAGATCACAAAAGAGATTTCTTTGGGCTAGAAATCAGCCATCAAAGTAAATTGGAAAATCTGTCAAGTCGAACCACACAGCATTAAAAGTATTAACACACTTACTCGATAGATGCTATACCCTCGTGCAGATTCAAGAAGGCTCCCTTGCACTTGTTCAGTCCAAAAACATTTATTCATTTCTAAATTTCCCACATTAAGCAAGCTCAATAAACTATGAAATTGAAGAGACACGGATAGACTAAACCACCTTTGTTATGGGGATCCACACTTTGGCTGCACTGTACCAAATAGAGAAAGGATTTTTTTCAGGCAATTGAAACTGGCCCTCTGATACTTGAACAAAAAAAAACTTCGAATTAACAATTATTATTAATTCAGGAGATTTATAACTGTTTCGCCCTCTCTCATTGACAATCATGTTATCTTATCAAATCAACAATTGTAAGAAAATAATTACGATATGAGAGTGACAGGCTGTTCCTGTGTGAAAAGTCACCTCCATAAATCCACAGACAAAACAGGAGCTATAAAAGAAGTTCAAAAGAAGTGCAATTACATGGTGTAGAATTGGCAGTAAAAGTGTCAAGTTTGCAATTCTACTGCCAATAAATTGGTGATTACAAATAAATTGCTTTTAAATTAAAAATGAATTCAAACTCAATAATATTTCTATGACCTCAGTGCCGTGTCCCTGAAAACAATAAGAAACAAGACATTTTGGAGAAATATGTGCAAAGCTCTGTGACAACCACGGATTCTCTGAAGAATACCACTTATGAGTCAATTTTCAGCGCCTTTGCGAGAACAAAGTATTACAGTATTGATTTTACTGTCCTATTCACAGCCTTGATCCATCGCACTGGTCTTGAAAATGAATGGCTGGAACTTGTTTTGGCCTATTTTACATATACAAATTAGGTTCCTATCACCTGCAAATAACTACATTGCAATTTCAGACACCAATAGAAAGCATTCAGTGTGCACAGCCACCCCTATCAATTTCACGTGTGCAGCAACTTTAGCAGCAATGTTTAAAGATTCTCCATATGCAGGTTTCTAATCAGATGCAACCATGGCAATTTCATAAAAATAGCCTAGGAAATCATATTGATATCATAACTGATATCCACTCATAACATTTCAAAAATCCATTATCTTGTACATTTTTATCTTGTTCCTTATAAAACATAAATACACAAAATTGCATTATTTTAGAAAGATGCAAAATGACATGATGCATTTCTAAAAATATCTATGCAGAGTCGTTCTGATGAAACAGTTAGGAACAGGAGTAGGCCATTTGGCCCCTTGAGCATGCACTGCCATTTGATAGGACCATGATTGATTGAATACTTCAATGTCTTTTGCCCACAGTATCCGCTTAATCATTTACAGTACTGATAATCAAATTTGATAAAATGAACAAGATAATATAATTGTAAAATAATTGATATAGTCTGAATTACATAAAGTATATCTCATGGAACAGGCCATGTATTTATGTTTCAGTTGAGACTTCCACAATCTTCCCTCATCTAACTCTATTTTCCTCTGTTCCCTTTCCATGTGCTTAGCCAGTCGCTATTCAATAGATCTAATTGTATTCTGATACTTTGTTTCCATGTGGCTCAATTTTAGGATGAGTGCAGATATAATAGTTATAAATTCCACAGTAAACGTAAATCTGCACTCAGTACAAGGTATGGGGCTGGATGAACACAGTAGGCCAAGCAGCATCATAGGAGCAGGAATGCTTGACATTTCAGGCCTAGACCCTTCATCAGAAATGGGGGAGGGGAACAGGGCTCTGAAATAAATAGGGAGAGAGGGGGAGGCGGATAGAAGATGGATAGAGGAGAGGATAGGTGGAGAGGAGGCAGACAGGTCGAAGAGGCGGGGCTGGAGCCAGTAAAGGTGAGTGTAGGTGGGGGGCTAGGGAGGAGATAGGTCAGTCCAGGGAGGACGGACAGGTCAAGGGGGCGGGATGATGTTAGTAGATAGGAGATGGGGGTGGGGCTTGAGGTGGGAGGAGGGGATAGGTGAGAGGAAAAGCAGATTAGGGAGGCGGAGATGAGCTGGGCTGGTTTTGGGATGCGGTTGGGGGAGGGGAGATTTTGAAGCTTGTGAAATCCACATTGATACCATTGGGCTGCAGGGTTCCCAGGCTGAATATGATTTGCTGTTCCTGCAGCCTTTGGGTGGCATCGTTGTGGCACTGCAGGAGGCCCAGGATGGACATGTTGTCTGAGGAATGGGAGGGGGAGTTGAAATGGTTCGCGACAGGGAGGTTCAGTTGTTTATTGCGAACTGAGCGCAGGTGTTCTGCAAAGCCATCCCCCAGCCTCCGCTTGGTTTCCCCGATGTAGAGGAAGCCACAACGGGTACAGCGGATGCAGCATACCACATCAGCAGATGCGTGGGTGAACATCTGCTTGATGTGGAAAGTCTTCTTGGGCCTGGGATGGGGGTGAGGGAGGAGGTGTGGGGTCCGGTGTAGCACTTCCTACAATTACAGGGAAAAGTGCCGTGTGTGGTGGGGCTAGAGGGGAGTGTGCGGCAGACAAGGGAGTCACGGAGAGAGTGGTCCCTCCGGAAAGCAGACAAGGGTGGGGAAGGAAAGATGTCTTTGGTGGTGGAGTCGGATTGCAGATTCCCAATTCCTTCGCCTCCGCCGCATCTGCTCCCAGGATGAGGCATTCCACTGCCGTACATCTCAGATGTCCTTATTCTTCAAGGACCGCAACTTCCCCCCCGCAGTGGTCGAGAACGCCCTCGACCATGTCTCCCGCATTTCCCGTAACTCATCCCTCACATCCCGTCCCCGCAATAACAACCAAAAAAGAATCCCCCTCGTCCTCACATACCACCCCACCAACCTCCAGATCCAACGCATCATCCTCCGACACTTCCGCCATCTGCAATCCGGCCCCACCACCAAAGACATCTTTCCCTCCCCACCCTTATCTGCTTTCCGGAGTTGTCTGTCTCTTGTCCACCTATCTTCTCCTCTATCCATCTTCTATCCACCTCCCCCTCTCTCCCTATTTATTTCAGAACCCTCTTCCCCTCCCCCATTTCTGATGAAGGGTCTCGGCCCAAAACGTCAAGATTTCCTGCTCCTATGATGCTGCTTGGCCTGCTGTGTTCATCCAGCTCTATACCTTGTTATCTTGGATTCTCCAGCATCTGCAGTTCCTATTATCTCTGATGCACTACCAGATGCATTTTGGATAATGGATGCTAGCTGAAAAAGGAACATATCCAAGTCTAATAGAATTATATCCTAACCATAGCCCTGGAATCAACTTGCTGTGACCATGTCTGTGTAACTGCTCAGTTGGTGAGAGAGGATTACATGATGAACCAAACAATTCTCCTCTCTTTTGTTTTGCAAAACTGTTTTGTTTTCTCTATAGAACTGAAGGAGAGATGAAAGAAAAGCAGAACTCTTATGTGAGTCAGAAACTCTCTCTCCATCCATCCTGCAAGCTCATTCACATAGCACAAGCAATGTTTTAAGAATCAATGCAGGAGCAATGTCTCCTGAAGAAAAGATAAATTGTCTATCAAATCTTTAAACTCTCTTGATGCAGAATCTAGAAAGACCATTGAGCCCAGTTTGAAATCATCCAACTTACCAATCTACAGTACAGGGTATACATACCACCTACATATATTAGACTTTAAAACTATTTAATTTTTCCTTTCACTTTATTATTTGCTTGACTCTGTGTGAAACCTTGAATGCTTGTGCGTGAGAGTCAAAATATTTTTATTGTTCTTATAGATCAGATGTTAAGTACAAAAACATTATTCTCCTTTACCATAAAATCTTACAAAGAAAATCTATGTTTTTTATAATCAGTGCATCCAAACAGTTAAATATCCAATGAACAGACAAACACACTCCCTACAAAACAAAAGCTGTTTGCAGTCTAATAAGAAGTGGAAAAATAATTCATCATTCTACCCTTTGTTAACAGGTCATAACAATATTCTTTCTTTGACCTTCCCTGCTGTGACATGGACCTACTGGCATCCTGAAACCTCCAATGGGTAGCTCCCTCTGCAGGACTTTTCTTAGCTAGGCAATATCTCCCTCGTGTGGTTGCCACTATCCCTGCAATTTCACGGCAATGATCGGAGTGTGATTTGGAAATTCTGTTCCTCCAACATCGCAGGTTGAGATGGCATTGCCAGAAATGTTGATTATACAGGTTATGTGATTATAGCACATGGACATTGTTTCCCCAGTCTGTGAATTCCCAGATTGGAAGTTAAACAGCTCCTCAGCCTTAAACAACCCCTGAAACAGTCAGAAAAGACCCTGAAAATACCACTAGATTGAATTGCTAGAACTATCTTTAAGTGACATAATTCCAGAGATGACCCATTTGTAAACTGAAAAAATTGTGTCAGGAACTATAGGATCAAACCTGACACATAGTAAAAATATTGGTGCATCAGTTCAGCATTGTTTGCTTACTCCCTCATGGTGTTCTTTGCTGCCATTGCCTATTTACATGTTTTTCAACCAAATAGAATAGACCCCCTACTACATGATCTTCATTCTTTTCAAGTGAATGTATCTATGGACATAACTTTCTGCTGAGCTGCTCCCATTACAAAAGAAGTGTTTCAGCAACATGTTTAGAATTTACAAGGTAACTGAGTGGTATAGCCACCTATCATGCCATTCTTTCTTTTTACAGAAGTTTGACATATTCCAAGAGAGGAGGTTTGAACCTTGCTTGGTCTTACAAATTAGTTCTCTGCTATTTATGTCTGTTAAATTCAGATAAGCTTGGGATTCGTAGTAACATTCCAGTTTCTGGATCAAATGGTGCTGGGTTTAGAATTCCATGCCAAACAGTCCCAGTAAATGAAGACCAGAAAATGTTGTCCAAGTACTGGGTTGATACACAATGGCCATAGGTTTTGGGGTTGTATTTCTGCTTCTGCATCAGATATTATGGTGCAGCTTTCACTCCAATAAGCACCAGCAAGAGGAGACCAGCGCACTGGCTTTGAATATCAGGCTGACATTGAATCAGATGGTTGTGGGTATCCTCCAAACAACAGAAGGATAGTTGTGTCTGTTTAGCATGGCTGCAAACCATCAAACAAAAAAAAACCTAGAAGGAGAACATTGTAAAAGCAATGGGAAACTACCCTGGCAACTCTTCCTGAGAAACATGGTTTGAGACTCTGAACTGTGAAGCCAAAATTAGGCACTGTGCCAGGGCAGCACACAAGAAGTGGATGCAAAATTGAATTTAAAGAATGTCAACACAGTTTGTGCTAAATGTGGAATCGTAGAACCATATGGTACTAAAGGATGCCATCTGAAAAATACGGGATTAATTTCACAAAATTTAAAAACTTTTTTCAACCTAATAATTGGAGCTGCAGAACCAAAGTCTTAATAGATACTCCTGGAAGCAAATGGATTTCTGTTGTCCCCAAAAAATAATTCGTTAGAGTTTCAGGAAATGAAATCGTGCTGAGGTAGCTGAAGAGCATTGATTGCATCATTGGACAGGAGCAGAAATATGCTGTGGGGTTCATGTTGTGGGATTAAATTTTGCCTTTTGTTTATACTGCAGGCAGCCCATATACTTCATGATACCTGGTAACTTAAATGGATACAGGTTCTACCAGTCCTAAACATCCTGGTAAACGGTTGCATACCAGGTTGAGGGTGCAAAATTGTTAGATACGAGCATAAACAAAAAGCAGCCTGCACAAGTTAAAGCCAGCCTGCACCTCTTAAAGAGGTAGTACATTGTTTCTGGAGCAAGTACTGAAATCCATTCTACTAATGCTGTTGTGGAAACATAGAAGAATAGCATCTACTCAAAGGGGTCCAGGTGACCTTCCAGACAACCTTTACAATGGCAGTGGGAACAGATAATCGCGGTGGATAATACCAGGAGCTTTACTACCAAGGACTTGGCTGCAGTGCCACAGGGAGCTCAATGAACTCACATGATGAGTCCAAAACAATGACTGCATGTTCAAATGTCATGTCCCATTAACTATACCAGTAATCTCACACTGTTCGATACTTCATACTAACATCAATCAGCTACAAAGAGTGACTATCAGTAAGGACATATCACATTTGCAGTTTCACTCCACTCTTACACATTTAGCACAAGGACACACCCACACCCATGTCTAGCAGTTTGGCCATATTCCTGCAATCACCACCCTTAGCTAAATACGTGACACCACACTCATTGACGGAATAAGGTGGCACTGGTAGAATCTTCATTGATATTCATTATTTTTATTTTCTTGGTGGGCCAGAGGGCCTGTTCCTGTGCTGTATTGAATTGTATTTTATTAATTTATCAATTTTGAATTATGAGTTGAAAATGACTGATGAACATTGGGACAGCTTAGGTTAAAAAGAAAGAACAGACCAGTTAAACTCTGTTTCTTTGTGAGGCCAGGCCAAAAGGCTAATTGCAGGCTGAGATAAAAGGTACTGCAGATGCTGGAGAATCCGAGATAACAAGCATGGGGCTGGATGAACACAGCAGGTCAAGCAGCATCATAGGAGCAGGAAAACTGGACGTTTCGGGCCTAAACCCTTCATCAGGCTGAGCCTTGATTAACAGTTTTCAACAGGCATGGTGAGCCCCGAGAAAAGCATTGTGTTTAAACACATAGCAGAGGTTGGCTATTAACAAGGTCAGACCAAAAGACCACAAGGTATGGGAGCAGAATTAGGCCATTCAGCCCATCGATCATTGCTTGCCATTCAACCATGCCTGACATAATTCCGAACCCATACTCCTACCTTTTCCTCATGACCCTTGGCATCCTTACCAATCAAGAAGCTCTTCTTAAATACACGCAATGTCTGGTCTCCAGAGCATTCTGCGACAGTGAGTTTCACAGATTAACCACTCTCTGGCTGAAGAAATTCCTCCTTACTGGTTTCTGGGATCTGGTCCCAGGAGGTCAGGGCAAGACTTTATGTTCAAGCAATTGGCAGCTATTGACTGGTGACTGAGACCTTAGGGAGAGTTGATCAGTCTATCAGTGCAAAGCCAGAATTAAAAATTGTTTTGTTCAATGATGTTTTCTGAGAGATGGTTCTGGGCTACTGCTGAGACAGAATGGAGTTTTGAAAGCTCTCTGCCTAATCTGCTACACCAGCTTCCAAAAGGCTAAAGAGAGAAAGGTAGAGTTAGAAGCATTGCTGCTTTTGCCTGGATGAACTGAGGAGGTGACCCTGATCAATGTTTCACAAAAAAAAACCAGCCAAAACATCCACAGTATGCCGATGAACAACGCATCATGAAGGATATTTAAGTAATCTAGCCAGATTTGCTATTTTATTTTCTTTAAGTATGTTTGTCTGCCAGTCTTTCGTATGAATGGGGCTGAAAACAAATGGTTTGTGCTAAAGCACAGACATTAATCAGCTTAATGTGCTGTTTAATTTTCTCTCTGCTAATGTTAGTTTGCATTTAATAAATTGTTAAGTCTTTTGTTTGAGTTACAAAACCAATGTCTGGAAATTAATTATTCACTAAGTCTAGGATTAGTAATTCAAAAGTCTAGTGAGGAGAACCATTGGAGTGACTATCTGGGGAACTTTAATAGTTCAGTATTACTATGTTGCAAATACAGAGGCAGAAAGGCTGCTTTGGTTCAGCTGTCTATCTCTGTGTCATAACCTGTACAAAGCTGGAGACGGCAACACCAAACCTGTGATAGAGAGGCACAGTTATATCTCCTTACCTGGAATAAAGAGAAGGTGGTTCCCATCATGTTAAAATGGACAAAAGACAAGATGAACTACAATGTTAATAGTCAAAAATTAGATATTTATTCTCCAATCAGCATCATAATAAACAGTTAATCAGGTCTTTGTCACACTGGCTGCCATGTTTCCTACTTTGCATCTAAACTTCATAGCTCAGGAGAGGTGATGGTGTAGTTGTAGTGTTACTGGATTAATAATCCAGCGATCACAGGTGATGTTCTGGGGACCTGGGCTCAAAACACAGCATGTCAGATGATGATGCTTGAAGTCAACTTGAAAAAAATCTCGTGATAACCATGAAACCATTGTCATAAAGCCCATCTGCCTCACTACGTCCTTTAAAAGGAAAGCTGTTGTCCTTACATGGCCCAGTCCACATATGACACCAGACCCACAGCAATGTAGTTGATTCTTATCTGCCCCTTGAAATGACCTAGCAAGTCATTTCATAAAAAATATGCAACTAAACAGACTACTTCGCACTGACCTAGACAACAGCAAACACAGCCCTCTTGACCCTATAATGTCCTCCTTACTTAGATCTCATGCTGGTACTAAAATTGGGAGAGCTGTCTCACAGACTAATCTCAGACATTGACTCTGAACCCCATGAAGTCTCATGGCATTACATTAAACCTAGGCAAGGAAACCTTCTGCTGATTACCAAGTACAATCCCTCCTTAGGTGAAGCATCAGTGCTCCTCCATGTTGAACCCAACTGTGAGGAAGAACTGAGCGCGGCAAAGTTGCAAGATGTACTTTGGGTGGGGGACTTTGAAGTTTACAAAGAGTGGCTCAGCAGCAGCGCTACTGACAGAGCTGTTTGAATCCTAAAGGACATAGCTGCTAGAGTGGGTCTGCAGCAGGAGGAAACCAACAAGAGGGAAAGAACATACTTGACCTCATGATCACCTAGCTGCCTGTTGCAGATGTATGTGTACACGACAGTATCAGTAAAAGTGAACACAGCACGGTCATAGCAACAACCAGCTCACTGACACTTAGTTTGGGTACCATCAGACCCAATCAGCAGCTGACCTCATTACAGCTTGGATCAAACATAGACAAAAGACCTGAAATTCAGAGGTGAGGTGAGAGTGACTGCCCTTAACATTAAGGTCACATTTGACCAATTGTGGCATCACGGACGCCCAGTGAAACCGGAGTCAATGGGAATTAGAGGGAAAAATCTCTGCTGATTGGAGTCATACCTGGCACATAGGAAGATAGTCATGGTTGTTGGAAATTAATCTCCTCAGCTCCAGGGCATCTCCTCAGGCCTTCCTCAGGGTAGTGTTCTGCGTCCAACCATTTTTGGTTGTTTCATTAATGGCCTTCTTTCCATCATAAGGTCAGAAGTGGAGATGATCATTGATGATTGCACAATGTTCAGCACCATTCACTACTCCTAGATGTTAAAGCAGTCCAAAAAGAAATGCGGCAACGTAGATGATAAACAGGTTTAGGCTGACAAGTGGCAAGTGAAGTATTTGCTACAAAGTGCCAGGCTATGACTATCTGCAACAAAAAAAAAATCTAACCATCACACTTTGTCCAATCCTGAATCCTTCACTATCAATGTTCTGATTAGAAAACAGACTGGACGAGCCATGCAAATACTCTGGTTTACATGAACAGGTCAGAGGCTAGGAATCCTGTAGGTAGTAACTCACTTCCTGTCCCCCTGAAGCCTCTCCACCATCTACACGACATAAGTCAGGAGTGTGATGGAATACTTCCCACTTACCTAGATGGGTGCATCTCCAACAAGACTCAAGAATTGGCAACACATAGGACAAAGCTGCCTGCTTGATATGCATGACATCCACATGCATCCACTCCCTCCACCATCAAAATAAATGAAGGTGTAAATAATATCAGAGTTAAATATGTGGTTTAAAGACTGTGATGAGAGAAATGTGTTTTGATTTGTGGGGCAGTAGCACCAGTGCTGGAAAAAGATGGAGTTACTCCTGGGACAAATTTCACCTGAATTGCATTTGGACCAGTGCCCATGCGAATCATAAAATTCTACCTTAATGTGGCTTTCAAGTTAAATAGTTGGGAAGCTGGAAGGTTCACAAGTGAAGATTTGGAAAATTAAGAAGAAAGGATAGGACATTAATGCAAAATAATGATTTGAGTAACAATAACCAAAGTATTATGGGGAGGCACAGAGCATAAAAACATCAAACAGCAACTGCAAATAAGATGGCAGTTGACAAAAATGGCTAGAAAAAGACATTACAAGCAGTGGCAAAAGAATAATTTCAGAAAAAATAGTGAGAAATGATTTTGGTTCAGAACCTGCTCCTGTGATGCTGTTTGGCCTGCTGTGTTCATCCTGCTCTACGCCTTGTTATCTTGGATTCTCCAGCGTCTGCAGCTCCTATTATCGCTAATATGCAGAATGAGTTTGGTTGGAGATGAGAAACACCAAAGGAAAAGAAATCACTAATGGTAGTCATTTATGGATCTTCCAACAGTAGTTGCTCAGTGTGACAGAGTGCACACCACGAAATAATGGGCTTGCAAGAAAAATACTGCAATAATCATAGGTAACTTTAATCTTCACATCAGTTCGACAAATCTAATTGGAAACGGTAGTCTGGAGGATATGTGAATAAATTACATTTGGAACAATTTCTCTGAACAGTTCATTTTGGAACCTACCGGACCAAGCCATTTTGCACCTGTTAGTATGTAATGAGGAGATGTGATTAATTGAAAGACTTGCAGTAAAGGATGCCCTCAGCAACAGTGATTATAACGTTAAAATTTCACATTCAGTTAGAGAGTGAAAAATGTGAGCCTATATCTAGTATCTTAAACTTAAATAAAGCCAGTTTCAAGGATATGAACACAGAGTTGGTTAAGTGAACTGTTTAACTATGTTGAAGGATAAGACAGGAGAGAAACAGTGGCTGACATTTCAGGGCATATTGTACAACTGTCAATGAAAATATATTTCACGGAAGAAGAAAGACTACCAGGATCATGCACCGACCATGGATAAATTTGGAAATTAAAGATAGTTTCAGATTGAGAGGAAAAGCATATAATACTGAGAAGATGAGTGTTAGGAAAGAATATTGGGAATGTTTAGACATCGGCAAAAGATGACTAAAATAAAGAGAAAGAAATTTGTGAATGGGGCAAAACTATAAAGAAATCTAAAGACATTAAAGCTTCACAAGCCTAAAAAATAGTAAATCATTACAATATAACTAGTAACTAAAGTATGCATTGGTCCCTTAGAGAGTGAGATTGAGGAATGAATAATGGGAAACAAAGACATTGTAGAGGATTTGAGCAAGTATTTTGGATCTTTCTTCCTAGTAGAAGACAGAAAAATTATTCCAAAAATATTGGAAAATCAACAGGTAAAAGGGAGGGAGAAACATAAAATAA
Source organism: Ginglymostoma cirratum (assembly GCA_024137785.1). Taxonomy (NCBI): domain Eukaryota; kingdom Metazoa; phylum Chordata; class Chondrichthyes; order Orectolobiformes; family Ginglymostomatidae; genus Ginglymostoma; species Ginglymostoma cirratum. The sequence goes on from JAHRHZ010000050.1 coordinate 14,176,016, forward strand.
TCACTATTACTTGAGAAAAACTAAGTGGGGGGTGACTAAAGCCGGGCTTCTCAAAGTGAGGGTTTGGGTCCCAAATAGGGTCATTAGCTAGAATTTCAGATTTGAGATGCTAATAAAGAATTGGTTCCTGAAAATCAAGACTTCAGGTGAAGCATGGTTTCCCATAGAAAGCACTGTTAAAGTCAGAAACAAAAGCAGACATAGCTGGAGAAACTCAGCAGGCCTAGGAGCATTGGCGGGCAGAAGAGAGAGCCAATGTTTTGGATACAGTGATGCTCCTTCAGAAATGTTCTCAAGAACAATGGACCCAAAACGTTGACTCTGCTTTCTGTCCATGGGTGTGCCAAGCCTGCTGAGTTTTTCCAGCTTTTTCTGTTTTTGTTCCAGATTTACAGCATCTGTAGCTATTTATTTTTTGCTCACTGTTAAGGCCAGAATTAAGTTGTTACAAACATTCTTTGTTCAGAGAAAAAAAATTGTACAAATCAGAGACATAGAGTTGTAAAGTTTTCATAGTATGGAAAAGGTTCTTTGGCCCATTGTGACCATGTCAATCATCAAGCATCTCTCTATTCCAATCCCCTTTCCCAATACTTGATCTGTAATCTTGTATGCTATGGCGTTTCAAGCACTCATGTAAATACTGCTTAAATTACTTGATGGTTCCCGCCTTTACCGCCCTCCATAACATTATGGCCACTGGTTAGAGGATCCCTGTACTAAGAAAAACTAGTTTCTCCCTATCTACCCTATCAATAATTTCATAACTTTATAACCCTGATAACTTTAAGCACCTCAAACAGGTTCCCCCTCAGCCTTCTCTGATGTAATGAAAATAACACCAGCCTATCTAGGAGTAAATTACTGCAGATGCTGGAATCTGTACTGAAAACAAAATATGCTGGAGATCACAGCAGATCAGGCAGCATCCATGGAGAGAGAGCAAGCTAATGTTTCGACTCTAAATGACTCTTCATCAGACCTCACTCCAGACGAGGCAATATTCTGGTGAATCTTCTCTGTAGCTTCCCTAGTGCAATCACATTCTTTGTAGAATGTGGCAACCAGAACCACACAAACTACTACAGCTGTGGCCTCACTAACATTATATACAGCTCCACCACAGCATCCTTGCTCTTGTATCCAATGCTTTGACTCAGAAAAGCTAGTCTGCCATATGCCTTCTTAATCACTTGCTTGACCTGTCCTGCTGCCTTTAGGGATCTATAGGTATATACACCAAGGTCCTTCTGCTCCATTGTAACTCCTAGGGCCCTACCATTCAACGCGTAGTCCTTTGCCTTGTTAGTTGTCCCAAAATGCATCACCTTACACTATTCAGAATTTAATTCCATTTGCTGTTGTTCAGTTCATCTGATCAGCCGATCTATATTGTCCTATAATCTGAGGCTTTCCCCCCTCGCTATTTATCACACTACCAAATTTCATATCATTTGCGAGCCTACTGATCATATCTCCTATATTCATGGCGAGATTATTCATGTACACAGCAAACAGCAAGGGACCCAGAAGTGAACCCTATGGCATATCACTGGGCTACTAAAGTCAACAACACCAGTACCGTAAATTTGCAGGACTGTGTACTCCTGGCTGACTGATATAATTAGCAAAATAAAGTAAATCAGCAAAATATAAAAGTTGCGCAATGCAATTAGATACTTTTCCAGCAGAGAAAAATGCTTTAAACACATGAAGTCAAAACAGTGTACAGTTACGCCTTTAAATTAAAATTAAGTTAAAACTAAAGAAATGATCCATTACAACTGTAATGTACCTTTGAAAATCCATTACTAATTCAGCCACTCCACACATGTATTTTTTTAATCAATAAATATTAAAATTAAACTCATGTGATTCAGTTTTAATTGACCAGGCTCCATCTAGTGGCAAAAGCTGGTCACTTGCATAGATTCTGCTTGGGGAGTTAAATTTCTGGCATCAATCAACTTCTGTGATGATTAGAAGGAGAAGCCCCACCTTTTAATGGATTAAAAGGATTTAGCTGTCTCATTATAAGTAACCTGCGATCTTCCATATTGACAATAATAGTAAAATGTGGAACATTATTTCATTCTCTCGTTTTAAGGACGCAACATTTTCTGCAAAAAGTATGTCTGAATAAACAAATTAGGAAGATGTTTTACTCCAGATATTTGAGGCAAGATTTGTGTAACAAATCAAATTTTGTTTGCATGATTTTTGTACAGATTTCCAAATTCCATGACTTCTAAAAGGTTTGGTGTTTTTTATACAATAATTTCCTGATTTACTTCTTTCAAATTTTTAAACATTCACAAAAGACATTTATCCTAAAAACTTGAATTTTAGCAAGTTTACTGTGCATAATGTTGATTTACATAAATTCAACTTTCAGCAAATCTTGAAAAAATAATTCGTTTTCTACTAGTATGTTTTCTTTCAACGGTAAGCCACCTTGGGGACAAAAGGAGTGTCACATGTAATAGCTTGAGTGTAGGTTAAGCAGCATATTTGTATAACTAACCTGGGGCAGGATTTATCTCAGAGAATCAGGCACCCTGTTCTCTTAATCCATCGGGCGTCCAAAGTCCACGTTGTGTGGTGAACAGTCACCTGGTTGTAATTTTCTATCAATTGGCCACTTAAGGACCAGAGGTTGAGCTCACTACGTGATTACAAGAAGCAAGTGGTCTTTCAGCTCTGAAGCAGTAAGCTGTCTTTACATGGAAGTGAGAAGACGCAATGACATAGATTGAAATAGGAAGGCCTCTAAGCCAGTTTGGAGCCCTTGCCACCCAGATCTGTGGCAGGAGACTACATCCAGGGAACTCCACTATTTCTGACAATACTTTTTAGATAAGCTTTCAGCTAACAGAATTGGATACCTTCCAATAATGGTGACTTGTCTTGTTTTCCCCCTCCATTCAACCTCCAGGAAAATTACCTGGGAGCAGCATGGGCGAGAGAACTGGCATATTGGCCAACGGTGAAAATAAATTCAGCATCCACCTGCCCTCCTCTATGCCCACCTCTATCAGGGCCAGAAATTTCAGACCTGTTGCATTGGTCGTACAAAATCAGCAGATCTAATAAAAATTATCCAGGGTGAGAAGGAACAAGTCTTCTTGGGAGCATCCTTATCAAAGCTGACTCCACATTGCCACTATTTATTTAATATCTACCAATGAGGGACCAGCAGCACAAGCACAGTTCTTTACTTAAATATAAAATTTGATCAAGAGCTTTATCCTGACCTTCTTTTTTCTACTGTTAAAACATCGTCAACATTTCTATGCCCCAGTTTTGCCCATTTTACTGGTTAAGTGCTACATCAGTTGGACACATTAATTGCTACATAAGACCTAGGAGTGAGAGTAGGCAACTCAGGCCCTCAAGCAAGCACTATCGTTTAATAAACTCATGGCTGATCTCATCTCGGCCTCAACTTGACTTTTGTGCGCACTGCCCTTATCCTTTCAAACTGTTGCTAATTAAAAATCTGTCTATCTCCTCCTTAAATTTACTCTCAGTCCCAGTATCACAATCCTTTAAGAAAAGTAAATTCTCCACATTTCCGTTTTAAAATCTGCTACCCCTTATTCCAAAACAATGATCTCTCATTTTAGAGATAGTGGGAACTGCACATGCTGGAGAATCTGAGATAACAAGGTGTAGAGCTGGATGAACGCAGCAGGCCAAGCAGCATCAGAGGAGCAGGAAAGCTGACGTTTTGGGCCTAGACCCTTCTTCAGAAACCATTAGCCTTCCTGCTCCTCTAATGCTGCTTAGCCTGCTGTTTTCATCCAGCTCTACACCTTGTTATCTCTCATTTTAGATTGCCCCACATGAGGGAAACATCATTTCTATGGCTACTACGGACTGAGTGTTTAAAATTATCATCTAAGTGATTATTCCAGCAGGGAATCTTATTTGTGGAAGATACAGATATAGAGATTCAGTCCAAAAGTTCAATCAGAATTTGCATTGCTAACTTAATTCAGCAATGAGCAATAAAATGTAAACCACCTGCAGCAAAGTCCATCAGCATATTTTTCAAACAGGAGCATGCACTCCGTGAATGAACTGTAAATTTAATAAAATCTTCAAATGAAAGGATATGAGTCATCATTTTCTCAGCTGGAAATTGGGAGTATGAAATCCTTATAAAACTGTAATAACTGCTATAGGGAAGATGTTGTTAAAATTCAAACGGTTCAGAAAAGATTTACAAGGACGTTACTGGGTTTGGAGTGTTTGAGCTGAAGAGAAGCTCAATAGAGAATTGGGAGAAGTTGAATAGGTTGGGGACTATTTTCCCTGGCGTGTTCAGAAGCTGAAAGGGTGACGTTATAGAGGTTTATCAAATCATGGGAGGCATGGACAAGGTGAATAGCCAAAATCTTTCCCCCAGGCTAGGAGGGTCCAAAACTGGAGGGCATAGGTTTAAGGTGACAGGGGATAAATATAATAAGGACCTAAGAAGTAGATTTTTCATGCAGAATGTGGCACATGTATGGAATGAGCTGCCAGAGGAAGTGATGGAGGTTGGTACAATTACAATATTTAAAAGATACCTAGATGGGTATGTGAATCATAAGGGTTTAGAGGGATATGGGCCAAATACTGGTAAATGGGATTAGATTTATTTAAAATATCTTGTTGGCATGGATGAGTTGGATCGAAGGGTTTGTTTCTGCTCTCTACAACACTATGACTCTAAGAGTTTTCAATGCTAAAACACAAAACTGATAAGCATCTTGCATCCTTCTGAAGAAAAAAATGTTTGACAAACTTTATTTCCTGCAATTCCCAAATCAGTCACGCCAGGTTTTATCAGTTGAATGAATGTATTCAGTTGTTTAGTATCCTTTCCCCGGAGAATCAAAAGAAAGTCAGCTTTTAATTGCCTTGCTTTTCAAAAAGGCAACTCATTAATTTTCCACTGTATTAAAATTTGACATGTGTCCTGTTTTGATAAAAACTAATCTTGTTTTGAGTCTCAAGGTGATTGAGACAGACCACTAAGGCCTTCTGTATTTGTGCTAAATTGTAGATGTACTACAGAGATTTGAACACAGGTGATACATTTTCTAATGCACTTCTATCCCTTTAGGTGATTTCCTAATTTAAATTCACAGAAGTTATACAGTTGAAATCATTCATTGTACAACAGCTAACTCTATGTGAATGTGTCACTGCTGGAGGCAAGCTTGTTTAAACTACAGCAGGAAGTAACCTTCAGCTGTCGAAGACATAAGAGAACAACATGACCTCTACTCTGTGGATCAGTCAGTTGTTCGCATATATATGCCTTGTCAGTCATGGAATTCTGTTTTGTAGCCAAATCCAAAATGGGGTTGACCACTCTGCTTCTCCAATAATGTCAGTGGGAAGCAAATTAGTTTTGATGCTTGGACTGTATTAAAGTAAAATGCCCAAGTTGTTGTGCATATAGGCAATTGTCTTTTGTGGTGTGGGAGATCCCAGGGGGCAGTGGGAGGTGGGATTGGGGCCTGTGGTGTTGAGGGTATTTGTCGTCACAGTATAGTGCTGAAGAACAGATGTCACTATAGTTGTGAGGTTACGGGATACAATAGGGGGTGGTTCTGGGTGGGATGTTCTTTGGAGTGTGAGTGTGACTTGATGGGTCGAATGGTCCCCTTCCGCACTGTAGAAATTCTATGATTCTAGGGTTAAAGCTGCCTCTTGAAGAGAATAGTTGGAAGTGTAAGAACGAAATAGATCAACAGTGAAGAGAAGTTTTAAAAGAGCGTAAAAAAGTGATGTGGTTTAAAACACCTTTGAGATCAAAACTCTGAAGTAATTCAGAAAAAAAGTGCCAAACCTGCTTCCAGCCTTCATTTCCTGTAGCAATGGATCCTTGTAATTGGTACTGTAATGGTTGTCACTGATGATTTATGGCCAGGTGGAGTATATAAAAAATTGATAAGAAAATAGCTTTCAGGGTTCTGATAATGAACATTGACTCCTGTTTCAATATTTGAACTAAGCGCGAACCTGTTCCTCATGGGATAGCTATGTGAAAACTTAAAGTTCTGTTCCAAAAATGCATCAGAAGATAAAAGAACTGAAGAACTGAGGATGCTGGAAATCAGAAACAAAAACAGGAACTGCTTTCTGAGAGAGGGTTTCTGGACCCAAAACTATAACTCCGATTTCTGTCATAGGTGCTGGCAGACCTGTTGAGTTTCTCCAGCAATTTCCGTTTTAGTTTCTGACCTCCAGGGAAAGTTTTCACCTTCATCTCAGTAATTCCATTTTTAACCACGTATGAACCCAAAGAGAGGGCTGGGGGCTGGGGGCTGAGGATGTAGTGAGAAGAAAATGGAAGGTATAACATTCCCATCCACGGGATGTCATTTGACTGATAGGCTCGAGGTCCCACTTTCAGGATAGGCAGCAGATGTTGCTGCCCCCTGCTGTCAAAGATAAAAGGACCAATTCCTTTCAATTTGGGTCTCCCTGCTAGTGGAAAGATGTCGTAAAACATGAAAGGGTTCAGAAAAGATTTACAAGCTTGTTGCCAGGGTTACAGGGTTTGAGCTAAAGGCTGGGGCTCTTTTCCCTGAAATGTCAGAGGCTGAGGGGTGACCTTATAGCAGTTTGTAAAATCATGAGGGGCATGGATAGGGTGAATAGTCAAGGTTTTTGCCTCAGGATAGGGAATCCAAAACTAGAGGGCATAGGTTTAAGGTGAGAGGGGAAAGATTTAAAAAGAGATTTAAGGGACAACTTTTTCATGTAGAGGTTGGTGCTTGTATGGAATTAACTGCCAGAGGAAGTGGTGGAAGTTGGTACAATTGCATCATTTAAAAGGCATCTGGATGGGTACATGAATAGGAAGGGTTTAGAGAGATATGGGCCAAATGCTGGCAAATGGGACTAAATTAATTTAGGATATCTGGTCAGCTTGGACGAATTGGACCAAAAGTCTGTTTCCGTGCTGTACAGTTCTATGACTCTATACCAGTAAAAGGCCACAAAGCAGCTTATAGGAGCTACTAAAATGGATTATGAAAGAAAACTTTTCAAGGATATCGAAAACACTGAGAAAAATTTTTATTGTTATTTAATGGTCAGGAGCAACGTTATCTGCTAAAGACTGAAAGTGGCAGTATTGTTGTTGACTATGGGATAATGGCAGACGTGTTATATAATTATTTCTTTCCAGTATTTATATTAGAAAAGGAAGATGACTTGCTGGAAGTCCTGAGGAAGTTAATAGTCTGTCAGAAATAGGACTGAATAAAATTAACATAAAAATAAATGTCGATAATGAGTAAATTAATGAAATTAAAGAGTGCAAGAGGAAAACCAGGGAATTACATCTGTGGTGGGGAAATTGCTGGGGTCTGTAATTAAAATTTTCAGAGACAGTCAGCATGAATTCATGACAGGTAGGTCATGCCTGAGAAACCTCACTGACAGTTTTGAAGGGGTGGCTAAAGTAGTGGACACGGAATGTCTATGGTTATTTATATGAACTTCCAAAAGGTATTTTTCAAGGTCCTAAATAAGAGATTTTTAACTGACATAGAAGCCCACAGAATTAAGGGCAATTTACTGTCATGGCTGGGAAATCGGTGGAGTGGCAGGTGAGAAAGTAAGGAAAGTAGGTAGATACTCAAATTGGCAGGATGTGATCAATGGTGTCCCACAAGGATCTGTGTGAGGCCCTCGATTTTCACATTAATTATAAACAATTTGGATAATGACAAAGTCATATGTCCAAATTTGCTGATGACACAAATTTAGGCAGCATTGAAGACAATGTACCTGATAGCGTAAAATTAGAAAGGGGTAGTCTAAGTGAATGAGCAAAACTGTGGCAGATGAAGTTCAATATAAGCAAATATGAGGTTATCTATTTTGGACGAAGAAAGGTATCAGGGAACTTCCTAGATGGAATGAAGAAAAATAAAAGGATGTTCAAAGGCATTTGGTAGTTCATGCGCATAGATCTTAAAAATGTTGCAAACAAGCATGGAACATAAGGTCTTGTGTAGGAGGCTCACTGCACCCAAGATGTTAACTCTCCTTTCTCGCCACAAATGATGCGCATCCTGCTGAGTTTTTCCAGCAACTTCTGTTTCTGTTTCTGATTTCCATCACCTGCAATTCTTTTTTTCAGAAATAACCAAAAAAGCTAATGGAATGCTGGCCTTTACATCTAGAGGACTGGAGTATAAGGAAGCAGATGTTATGCTCTAGTTAGAACCCTGGTTAGACCCCACTTTGTGTACTGTGAGCAGATCAGGTCACCACACCTTCGGAAGGATATATTGGCCTTGGAAGGAGTACATCCTAGATTTACAAGGATGATACCTGTGCTTCAGGAGTTAAGTAATGAAGAGAGATCGTACAAATTGGGCCTGTTTTCTCTTGAATTTAGAAGGTTGAGGGGTGATCTGACCAAAGTTTTTCAACTTATTAAAAGAAAAAGAAAGGGTAAACAAAGATAAACTATTTTCACTGTTGAAGATTCTACAACTAGAAGGCATAGTCTGAGAATTGGGGCCAGACTATTCAGGAGAGATATTAGGAAACACTTCTACACATAAAGGGTGATAGATGCTTGGAACTCTCTTCTGTGAATGGCAGCGGATACTGGATTAGATGTTAATTTAAAATCTGAGATAGATAATTTTTTGTTAAGCAAAGGTGTTAAGGGATATGGGCCAAAGGCAGGTTTATGGAGTTGGCCACACATCAGCCATGATCTCACTGAATGGTGGAACAGGCTCAAGGGGCTGAATAGCCTGCTCTTGTACCTATGCTCCTAATCTATTGAGAAAAGAGCAATCATGTGCTGTCTGGACAATGCCAGAGCCATCTGATGAAGCCCCAGGAAATGGAGGCAGCAGCATTCAATTTCAACTCCAGTGGTGGCTTCCAGGATATAATATATGTGGCCTCTCTCGGGCTGCCACAAGTATGTGCATTAGGGATGTGACCGACATCATGTTTTGACATGCCAAAGATGTTATCCGCTTCTCCATCAATGACTACATCCAAGCTGCAAGGAAAGCTATGTTTAGTGCCATCACTGAGTTTCCTCAATGATAAGGTGTCATCGACTGCACTCATGTGGACAGAAGAACTTCACATTGTATTCCATTTGCCATGTTCTTGTGTATTGATTAAGCTTGACCAAATCCTCTTGAAGCTGCTTTCCATCTTCTTCATATCATGCATACTTATTTGGCTTTCTTTCATCTGCAGATTTGGAAATATTATATTTGGTAGCCACATCCAAATCACTGATGTAGATTGTGAACAGGTGGGGCCCAACCACTGATCCTGGTGGGACCCCATCAATTGTACCTTGCCACATCAAGATGACCCATTTATTCTTTCTCTCTTCTTTCTGTCTCCTAACTAATCATTATTTCAAGCCAGTCCATTGCTTACTATCCCCATTTGCTTTAATTTTACTAAACAGGTGCTGCGGGGCACTTTATCAAAAACCCTCTGAAAATGTAAGTATACTTCCTCCACCAATTCTCCTGTATCAATTTTGTTAGTAATATCCTCAAAAATTCTAACAAATTTATCAACATAATTTCCCATTTGCAAATCCAAGAAGATCATTCCCAATCAGATTATTATCATCCAAGTGTCAGTTTATCCCATCCTTTAGAACAGATTCTAGTCTTTTCCCTACTATTGATGCAATGCTAACAGGTCTGTAGATTCTTATTTCCTTACTCGCTTCCTTATTAAACGGTGAAATGATATGTGCTAACTTCCAATCTGCAGGAATCATTCTAGAGTCTATAGGATTTGGCAAGACAATCACTAAAGCATTGTTTATCTTCATAGCCACTTCCTTCTACACAAGTCCATGGCATTGAGGCAGCAGTACTGACCACCACCCTATCATGCTGCCCCGACTTTGACTGAAAATTTACAAGGCCCTGAATGACAAGGGTTATGGCAAGAAATGTGAGAGAATGACAGGAGAGGTCCAAAAAAGTCCTTTTCAACGTCGGGAACAAGTCGCTTTGGGTGTCGAGTGGAGATTCTCATTATGACCAGTGAGATGCCTATTAATGGCAATGATTGCTTGTTATCACCCTCGTTAACACAGAATCTCACCTCATTAATCTGTAGCCTCCTGTTATACAATGGGACAGATAAACACCAGGAATTCCCAATGTTAAAGTCAGTGCAGGTGCTTGGTGAATCCAGTCTGGTGGCTTGATCCTCTGGTCCTCTATCCTGGATACCTGGCAGCAATATCTCAGAGCATGCCTTGGGGCAGTGACCTCAAGCACCCCATGCCCACAAACCTTGGCACTTAACTCACGCCAGCCTCTCCACACCCTATAGGCGCATCTCCGATCCATTTACTGTATCCTGAACTATGGGCTACACCAGCACCTATCATTGCAATATTGTTGCTGCAAGACCACTTTGCGCACAGGCAGAGGCACTTGGCTCATGGACCGGACCAAGTTCCATCTTACGGCTGCTCTCTCACACCTCTAGTGCTCATTCATCTTATGTCTGCTTGAATCCTCTCTACTTTGCCCTACATTGCATTTGAGCACAGTCTCCAGGTAGATTGTCAGCTGTCACTAGCCAGGGGCTGAACATGTCGCTACACGTCAAATACAATAACAATGTTACCTCACTATGTGCAGCAGCTAATATGGGACCCTCAGTGCTTGTGTGTCAACAAAATGGCCATGTCCTCAAGTTGGAAGCGAGCAACCCTCAGTCACATCAAGTAGACATCCTTCAGTCAGTGGTCACAGCGAAGTAAAACAAAGAAGCTTCCAATATCAGAACCGAGCCTTGGGTATGGTCAGGTGGCCACTTGGGGACGACTGGGTCAGGCCCCATCCCATCCACCCCTCCCCCACATCGGAGCGAGTAAGGAAACAAATATCAGAACTCCACCACTTGTCTTGGCTCGTTCTACCCAATTGGGTTTCTCTCGAAAACTGAAATTCCTTCAGTATTTCATACTTAGTATTTTCTGTGTAGCCTGAGTGATACAGCAGTAACTAGCCTTTTGCAAACACATATGAAAATAGAGGAAAGGTTGTAAGAATCACCAAAATCAGGTAAAAGATTTATCAGGCACCACACTACCCTATTATCAATACAGTGTTTTCAAAAATAAGAAGTTTTTGTTCTTAAAAGGAATGAAAATTAACTTTTAAATGGAGGTAGGCAAGGAAACGATGGTCAAAATGATTAGTCGCTTGTAGTCATTGGCTGAGAGGATTTAGGTAAGTGGTCACAGAAATGACCAGCCCTCAAAATAATGGATATCGACAGGGCTAGATGGGAGAGTGGGAGAGGTGGGTTCCAGTAAAACGAACCACCAGTTTCTTGGGAGACACAGCTTGAGGGAAGAACAAAAACAAAGACACAACTTCAAACCCTTTGCCCCCATTCTTCCATTCTACAGGACAGCTTTGGGATTGTTAACATGTTCTCATCCATCAGGGTCATGTACTTTCTTTGTATAATTAATTGATGTATCAGATCTAATCTGCTGCTTCTTGACAAACACAAAAAACTATTAGAAAATTGCCTATGTAAGTAACTGATCATTGTAACCCTAAAATCAACTAAAGTAACTAAAAGAAAAGGGAATGACTGCGGCAATCTTGAACCAAGCTGGCAGGGCCTGGTGTAGTGGCTTCTATTGTCAAGCCTGGGGATGGTAATCATCCGCACTCTGCACCACCCCATCTACTTGGACCTCTAAATCCCTGCCTACAATGTGGGACACTAATTTCCTCTGCTCTGCCAAGGCTAGGACAAATATCACAAACTGTTTAGTGTGACGCTGCGCAGCCAGTGCTTGTCTGGGTACATAATAGCCTTTTGAAGATGGCATAGGTGCCAGGGATGCTGGTCTATTTCATGATATCCTGGTGATCTCTTCTGGCTATGGCACACAGTAGAATCATAGCTTTAGACAGAAGAGGTCCAGTGCGGCAGATAGGTAGTTAAAGGGGTGAGTTTGAGATAATTGTGTAATTAACCTCACTGGAGCTTGCAGAGAAAAACTCTTCATGACACTCAACATAAATAACAGTTTGGCGAAATATGGTGTAATTCGACCCTTAATTTAAAACCAAAACAGAAATGCTAGAATTTCTCAGAAGTTCTGGTTGCATCTGCAGGGGGAGACACCTGACTAGCAGAAAAATACTCAATTCATCATCCAGTCTCCACTCAATTCTCTCAACCGCGTCAGATAATAACTTTTGCATTCATTTTGTTCAAAATTGTATAAAGTATTCATTTACCATTGTTTAAGATAATATAGGAATTTGCTTTTCTCTAAAACAATTGTAGCTCACTATTGTCCCCTGGTGCTCAATTCAATAATAACAACTGTGCAGCTTTATTCACCTTCAGTCTGAATTTCCATAGGAGTTTCTCCCATTCACATATTCTAATCCTGGCCAATGATCTGGAAATCTATGAATAGTATCTACTCCTCTGGGAGATCACCACAACAGTTATGATGGCAGATCAGGAAATTCAAATTCTAATGTGATTGATTGAGAATATGCTCCTCACTGGAAAAAGGGAGTCGGTTGGTGTGAAATTGGAAAATTGCTTATTTATGTTGGAGTGGGAACTTATTCCAATTTTGATGACTAACACTAAACTCACCTCTTTACTCTCAGATAATATCCACCATCCACAAGACACCAGTCAGGACTGTGGGAATATTGCCCACTTTCCTGGATGAGTTCATCTCCAGCAACAGTCACATATCTTGGCACTATCAAAGTGGTCAGTAGCCCCATCTACCACCTTAGACATTCACTCGCCCCACTAGTGGACTGTGGGTAAATTATGTACCATTGACAATATACACAATAGCCAGTCACCATCCAGAAAGAAAAGGGGATGAGTTTACCACCTCCAAGTTCCCCTCAAGTCACAGACCATCCTTACGTTGAAATACCTCACTGGCCTTTTCATTGCTGCAGGGTCAAGTCACTGGAACTCTTGTCCAAACTGCATTGTTGGTGCATCTGTATCAAATGGACTGCAGTGCTCCATCTCCAATGATGGCAATAAAGGCTGATCTTTTCAGTGCCGTCCACATAGACAATATTGTTTCTTTTCAAATTTCTTGGCCCTTCTTTTAATGGGCAGCAGAAGTACTCTGACAGGCTCATATGCAAAGATGGAAGGTTCAATTTTAACTCAAAAATCACAGAACAAAAGTGCAGCAAAAAAGATACTTGAAATTTCTAAGTGAACCTCTCAAGTCGTGCTATGTAACTTGCAGTGGAAATTACTGACAGGCTGCTTAAAGAACTTTTAACTTAAAGACATGCTCTAGCCAGTTTATAAGGTCAATTCATTTTGATTTTCACTGAAAAAGTAGAGTTACCATGGTAAAAGTAGAAGAAAAACATGTGCAAACTTTTATCCATCATTTCTAGGTTATTAGTACTCAATTTGTAAGCTCCCACACGTGTTCATTCATAAAATTCCCATGCCCACTGATTCACCCACCAGCTATGTGTATCATTTGCAAATGGTTTCGACCAATATTAACTTTGGATTTTATGCTGAGCGTAGAGACCAACAGCACAATACAAATTTCAGGGCACAGCCTAACTCCACTTGGTCAGCTCACATCATTTTAATTTTTAAAGTGACAACCCATTAATTATTATGAAGCAGGACTTCAGTCCATCTCCATCTATCACTTCACAGAACGACGGATGGCCAACCAGAGACTGGCAACTCCACACACTGGTAGTGACAGGCAGGAATGGGGCACACTGCCAATACAGCGCACAGATCAAGGTGTTAACATTTCACTGCTGGACCTGGATATTCAGGTACATCTAGGATCCCATTGAGGCCAGGCTGACATGGTGGGGACGTGGGTGTAGTCTGGAAGGTTCGAAGCGGACATGTGAAGGAAAAAATGTGGGATATATTCCCTCCAATTAATACAGGGGTTCAGGAAGGAGGTACCCACCCTCCTCCCCAACTAGCAGTTCACAGGGCTAAATTTGTCAGGCTACACATTGCTTGCAGTCTTCTCCCTCACCCATCATATTGGAATGGTGGTAAGGTGAGGTCCTTAGTTGCTCATTAATTGCTGACATTGATCTCAATTGGCCATGGATGGGTGACCCATCCGACACCTCCCTGGTCACCCAAACTAGCATGGCATAAGTTGGAGCAGGTAGATCGGCAGTGAATTCACCACTAATGGCACAGCGCCGTAATTTATGGAATCACCCTCCTGACTTCTGCCTAGGGCTGGTTCTAAATTCAGTTCAATCAAATTATGTTCCATTGGCAAATCATTTTTCCCACAAATTAATGCTTATTAGGGCAGCAATTGTCAAAGCAAGATCAATGGAAAATAAGTTAAGCACATTGAATAAAAATAGTAAGTACAAGATCATTACCAAAATATATCACACGTATTCATTTTAAGTTTCTTACATTTAAATTACAAGGAAAATCAATACTATATTTCAAATTACTTGAGCTTTACATGATATCAAACAATACAAAGCTTAATTTATTAACTGTTTAATAAAAGTGATGTTTAAAAAAATTGAAATGCTTGTTTCTTACCACTCAAAATCCTGACAGAGAGATATATCAAGGTGATTGATGCTGTGACAGGTTGAACACGATATGATTGAGTGATGCGCAGGAGGAATGCAAGCACTACATAAGTAGCACTTAGAGAATTCACTTGCAGTGCTATGGAAGCTAACTAATTTGACAGTAAAAGTGGTACGTACTTCATTGCCAGATGTACGGTACACTAGTGGCAACTACATTTCGATTTACTTTGCTCCACTGCACAATACTGTGTAGAAATAACGTTGTCAGGTGAGACTTAAGGAATCTATTGCATAAATCCTATTTCCAATTAGACTGATTGCATTACTTAACCAGAATGAATGACCTAACACTCAGTAATATTACATATCATCTGCATTTTTAGCCCAATCCCTTATTTTATAAATTTCCCTTCCGTCCAGCACTGAGACAGAGCGGAAGATCTGCAAAATGCAATACCATTATCATCTATGAATCTTTTACCATTCACATCCTAGGGTTTACCATTCATGAGAAACTTAAATGAACTAACCATATAAAGATGGGTGTGGCTTCAACACACTAAAAAAATTCAATACCACCTCGGACAAAGTAACCGACTTGATCGGCACCGCAACTACCTCTTTCAATTCCTCCTCCAATACCAGTCCACAATGACTACACAATGCACAATCTTCAAGATGCACTATAAACAACTTGCCAAGCTTCTTTGCCAGCACCTCCCAAACCCGGAACTTTGCCTACCTAGAGGGGTAAGGGCAGGAAGCACATGGCTAGCCACCACCAACAGTAAATCCAATTCCATATTGCTTATTCCTACCTAATAGCACTATGAAAGTATCAACGTTTCATGGACCGCAGATTTTCAAGAGCAATTAGGATGTGGAATAAATGCTAACCTAACCAGTTACCCTCACAAACCATGAATAAAGCTTTAAAAAATGGTCAGACATCACCAAACATTTATCTGACATTTGTTTGACCTCCAATCTCTCACCAGAAATCGGTGAGCTTTGTTACATTTGCCTTATGGTCCAAATTCTTCTGTTTTGCAGTTAAGCTTCTTACATGCTCTGCCCTTCAGGAACCTCAGTTCACAAACCCTCCTGGAGAGTGAAATTGCGGAGAACACTGCAGAACACCACGATTGAGAAGACAACATTGTAAAGATATAAGAGTGACTCCCCAGAATGTTTGTAGGTGCCTACAAATTCCCTTCTGTGGGGAATTTTCAATTTTCATTTGAATTTTGGAAAGAACACTCATTGTCAGATTCCTCTGTTTCATTGATGTTTCTTTTCAATACCATCAAACACGATAGCAGTATTGAACGTCCCTTGCCCATGAGAATTCTGTCTGTGCTTTTGTCTTAATACTGAAATAAGATATAGACTACAACATTCTTCATACCAGGCAACATTGCGCAGAAACCTATGATACAAGTGAATTAGAAACGAAGGAAATAAAATTCTTTTGTGATTCACATAATGATGTGGTTTGATAGCTTATACAGGTGTAATTTATTGCTGGAAACATATGTGAAAACCAGTTACCTGGTTAAGAAAAGGCCCATTATGATCTTTCATCAAGCATAATAAATTGGGCTGCCCTGATGAACATACTTATTTATTGTCTAATGTAATAAAGAACAAATAACTGGCTAAGCTGGCAGAGGTCTCAAGTTGCCCTGTAAAATGATCCTCTGGTCAAGAAATTAAACACCACAAGTGAACTTCTGAGCCATAGCAAATACCGACCTAATTCCCAAGAGAATTTCATGTTCTCTCAGTAGGTATGTACAGGCCTCTTCCAGGATTCTGAACAACGTCCATACATTCAACCCCAAGAACTTATTCAAATCAGATCTTCTTTTGCTGGGTATCAAAGAAGAGTCATTACCTGCTGTCCTATGGTCTTATGAACCATGATGATTGGTTTTTCCTTCTTCAACAAATATTTTATTAAAGGAGCTCACCATTCTTTAGCCTTACAATATGTTATGGAAAAATTCCACAATTGAAAAATAATCTTAAGGAAGTATGCTAAATGAAACGAGAGGCATCAAAAATACTCCAAAGTATTGACAATCTTGTTATCACACTTTAACTATCCTCATTTGTTGATTTGAATTACCCAGTTCCAACATGTCATCTCTTGGATCAATGATTTCTAGGGTAGCAATAATAGAATTTAGGATATAATGCCATCCTTCTATTTGCATGTCTGAATCATGCTTGAGGTGAGTGCATTCCTCAGCTTTCAATTCCAATACAATGTACAGCATGCTTAAATGTATCAGAATTCTTGCAGGTCTAGACTTTCCCAAACAGATTCAGCAAGTCATTTTTCTACGAATGCAATGAAGTTTAGAGTTCGGGTTGTTCAAAAAGTAACTGGATAGTTAGCTGGAAGTCTTAGGAAACTAAGTTTGGGTTGTATGGCTTTTTCTGTTCCTTGACTACTTATCAACTACCAAGAATGGATTTTGTTCTGGATTTTTGCCAATAAAATTTGAGTGGATTATAAATAGTTACATAACAAAACAGCGCATGACCAACATGTGCAAGGCTGAAATTAAGTTAGTGGGTAATTTTAGGTATAATGACCCAATATTTTGCAACAAAATATATGAAAAGCTTGTGTCAGAGATAAAAGGTACTGCAGATGCTGGAGAATCCGAGATAACAAGCATGGGGCTGGATGAACACAGCAGGTCAAGCAGCATCAT
>JAHRHZ010000050.1:14193747-14228712 GCA_024137785.1 Ginglymostoma cirratum
GAAAGTGAGCTTTGACAATTGACAGTACCTGCAGCAGACTGGAAGGATCGGTTGAGCAGAAACAGCAGCCCAATGCTGCCGATAACAATTTATTTCCTTTTAAGAGAGGCATCAGCCTACAACTGATGTCAATAGGAGAAGTCATTTCATGTGACCTAACCTAAATAGAAGCAACGTGAACACAAGCAATGGGACAGTCTGGTCAATGCATGCTGATCTATATGAAAAGGCACCCCACAATGGCTTTTAGGTAAAATAATTAATTTTCCCCTTGCTGTTATTTTATTTAAGCCTCTCAAATGACCTCATTGTGCTGGGATGTGAATGAAACACTTTCCATTTCAGTCACACAGTGTTAACATCAAGAATTTCCAGTCAACAGCTTGATTGGAGAAATTTCAAACTTGCATCTAATCTGCGCAGGATTTTGCCTCAGCCATGATTTAAGAGTTACATTTCCTACCTACATCAACATGACTTGTTAATAAATTAGGCGGATTAATTAATTGCAAAAAACTACGAGGCAACATATTTAGCGAGCATTTAGACATCAAATGGAAAGGTATTTTTTAAACTAAGAGATACAAACTGTTCAGTCAGTAGCACAGAATTGGAATATTAATGCAGAGATGCAGAGAAATGTCACAGATTTTTGTTTTTTACTCATGAAGATAAATGCAAGAATTCAAATGGAGAAGGTAATGGGCAGCCATAGTCTCCTCAAGTTCCCGGGTAATTCAAAAAAAGGACAAAGTTTTAACGTATTCCTTTTGTTTGCTGATGAGGGATCACATCCTCCCCTCCAGAGGCTTCCCCTGTGATGCACATCCACATGACCAACAGCTGCCTCTGCACAAATGCAGAGTCTCATTTAGGTCCTCAATAGGTTCCTGCATGATGATGCTGGACAGCACTTCTCTCAGTGCCATATAGCCAAAGAGTCTACCTCAAACTCCCCCTAGGCAATTTACGAAAAATTCGGGCCTAGACTCTTCATCAGAAATGGGCATTTCTGATCAATCAGCATTTCTGATGAAGGGTCTAGGCCCGAAACGTCAAGTTTTCCTGCTCCTATGATGCTGCTTGACCTGCTGTGTTCATCCAGCCCCATGCTTGTTATATGAAAAGCTTACACAGCTGAATTTATTTGTCCTTGAAGATTATGTAAGAACTGTTTACATTTTATGATGAGTTCCCATGCTTCAGCATTCCAACATCAAATTTTATAAAAAGAATATAAACTTTGGAGGGAGATCAAAAGTGACGGAAACTAAATTATCACCATTAGCTTGGAGTAACACTTTAGAATCTTTATTTGGCATGTAGTTTGCAATTAATTAACAGCTCAGATTCTGCTCAATTTAACACTGCAATAGCACATATTATAAACTTACTGTAAGTTCATTTGTGAAAATGTATCTTTCAAATAGAATTTTGACTATTATACCAAATACAAAAATATATTAAAAGCATAAGACCCAGGCCAAAAAAGAGAAACCTTTTTAGAATTTTTTTTTATGATTCTCTATCAAAATCCATTCATCTAAAAGGTTTAATTAAGATAGGAATTTAGTCATATTATAAATATATAGAAAAGTGTTTTAGAGAATAACAAAAAAAGTGCGACAAAATTAGTTTGTGTGATTTATTAGTAAAGAAAATGAAGTCCATGAAGCTGAAGGTTGATTACTATCTGCTTTAGCAGTTTCATGTATTTGTGGGGTGAAAATCAGACAGGTTTTATGAAGAATTTATCCTATCCAAACAATGAAAACAAAGAACAATGGTATAGAATTTTACAGCACAGAACAAAGTCATTCTGTCTGATACCTGGTCTGATTTTCTAAGGAGGTACCGCCTTAGCTGCATTCCAACAGTATTTTCCTTTTTTTTTCAAATGAGCAATGTCACAGCCTTTTCAAATTACTATAATTTCTGTTACAAATTATTTCATGCCCTCTTACGGTTTGTAAATATAAACTCTCTGAATATTAATAACTATCTGCTTTAGCAGTTTCACGTATGTGTCTTCATTGGCCTGGGCATTGAGTGCAGGAATCAAGATGTCATGTTGCAGCTTTATAAGACTTTAGTTAAACCGCACTTAGAGTATTGCATTCAATTCTGGTTGCTACATTGCAGGAAGGATGTGGAGTCTTTGGAGATGGTGCAGAAGAGGTTTACCAGGATGCTGCTCACTCTAGAGGGTATAAGCTACAAGGAGAGGCTAGAAAACCTAGGGTTGTTTCCTCTGGAGTGGCGGAGGCTGAAGTGTGACTTGATAGTAGTCTATAAAATTATGAGATGCATAGAGAGGGTAGGTAGTCAGAATCTTTTTCCCAGAGTTGAAATATCTAATACTAAGGGGCATGCATTTAAGATGAGAGTGAATAAGTTCAAAGGAGAGGTGAGGGGCAAGTTTTTTACACAGAGAGTGGTAGGTGTCTGGAATGCGCTGCCAGGGGTGGTGATGGAGGCAGATATGATAAAGGCATTTAAGGGACTTTTAGATAAGCACATGAATATGCAAGGAATGGAGGGATATGGACCAAGGCAGGCAGAAGAGATTAGTTTAATTAGGCGTCATGTTTGGCACAACATCATGGGCCAAAGGGCTATTCCTACGCTGTACTGTTCAATCTTCTACGAATCTCCTGTTTCTTTCTTTTAATGACAATCTCAAACTACCCTACAAAAAACACTGCATAATTTTGAAACTTTTATCAGATTGCTTCAAATAAAAAGGAAAGAAATAGTTATGTGGAAGATAAAACACCATACTGTATAGAACGCAACTAGTCTGTGCTGTACTTCACAGAAATCTCCTTCTATTCCATCAGCCCGATCTCAGCCTTTCAACATAACTTTCTATTCCCTTTCTTTGAAATCCTCATTGGGTTCCTTTTGAAAGCATCTAGGCTAATTGACTTAACCTATTCTGGTGGAAGCAGGTTCCACTTTAAAACCTAGTCTTTTTATTCCCTTAGAGGATGTGGCCCTTGCTGGCTGGTCAGCATTTATTGCCCATCCCTAGTAGGCCAAGAGGTTCATTGCAAATGACTGACCCCAAAACCATGTGACTTTAACATAGTGTGATATTGAAATTTATTTCCCTGAAGTGAACTATCAGTTTGCAAACAACCAGAATGATGTTCTCATTATCTTCAATGTTTTCTTTCTTTCACCGTTTTTGAAAGCGTAGTTTGGGATGTTCCCAAGGGTCCCATGCAATGTGCATACAATGCCATAAGCCTGAATAGTGAAATAAGATTTATTAGCTGTAAAATGAAAGTCCTACCTCATTATATCTCTTGATTTGAATCATAAACTACTAACTAAAAATGGTTTATCTTATTTAAACCAAAGATTTTTCAATAGTCTGAAATAGTATGAGCTTTGGTGCCACACAGTGGCCAGACTACCTAGAAACCAAGGTTAGAAGAGAAAGGTTTTGAAATATGATTGCAGTGCAGTTCATGCTTAAACCAAAGCTGGAGCTGCAGCCTTCAGAGCAACCTGCAGATGGCATATTATAAACAGAGGTTCCAACTCATTCAACAACAATAAATCATAGCCAGAAGCATAAGGCAACGCAATACTGGAGTTAATTAAAGGTAAAAGAAAATATTAAAGATTCATTTCTGATCAACTACTGGGGAATAGAACATATTTACTTTTTTCAGGTATCCAATGCTAGAATTAAGCACTGCCCTCTCTAAGCTGATGAAAAAGTATGACTGAATGTTGAACACCACCTGGAAGAAGCAATGAGGTTGGTAAAAGCACTGAATACAATTTGGATGGAGGATTTTATCATCCATCAAGATGTGTGGCTCAACTACACCACTGACCAAACTGGCAGAGTCCTGGAGTATGCAGTCTGGATATTTGGCAGGTAGCAAAGAACCAATTAGAGCGAAAAAATCTACCTGGTCTCACCTTCACCAATCTGCTTGTCACAGATTCATCTGTTTATCTGACAGTATTGGTAGGAGGGAGCACTGCACAGGCTTACTGAGGTTACGTCTCATCTGCACACCAAAATCTCTCTGGGCCATATCATATGCCGTTATGCTAAACAGGACAATTCAGAATTGGGTTAATGATGCCCGGCCAATGGGAATGCCCTGAGACAATGAGACAAACGGTTGAATTTTCAGAATGTGCTGACAACAAGAAAGTCTGGGAATGAGGCCTGAGAAATACAAAGCTGTCTGGTATGATGGTTTCCCTACCCTATTCCTGATCTGTACCACTTGCCTGCAGTTCTAACGACACTCAAGAAGCTTGACGCCATCCAGCACAAAACAGCCTGCTTGACTGTACCATATCCACAAAAGTACAGTTCCTCTAGTAGCAGCAATGTCTACAATCTACAAGATTCACTGCTGACCTTCTCCAACATTCCTTCAGGAGTACGTTTCTACATCTAGAAGGACAAAGGCAGGAGATACATAGAACATTACTACTTGCAAGTTCCTCTCCAAGCCACTCATCATTTTGACTTAGAAATGTATCACCATTAGATTAGAGTCATTGGGTCAAGGTCCTGGAACTCCCTTCCTAAGCAGCATGGTGGATCTACCTACGGCACATAGACTGCAACAGTTCGAGAAGGCAATTCACTACCACCTTCTTAAGAGTAACTAGGGATTGGCAATAAATACTAGCTAAGATTATGGATGATATGCCTCAGATCACAACTCATCTTTCATGCCAGCTTTTCATGGCTCTGAACTCCTTGATATCTAAAAAAACTACCTCCACTTTCAATACTTTCAGTGATCTAGCCTCCGCAACCCCCTGGTGCAAAGAATTCCAGGCATTCACTACCCTCTGGGAGAAGAAATTCTTTCACATTTCAGTTTTAAATTAATGTCCCCTTATTCAGTAACTATGTACACTAGTTCAAGACTTGTGGAAGTATCTATTCATCATATTCTGTCAATCCCCCTCAGAATCTTGAATGTTTCAATAAAAGCACCCCTAATTCTTCTATATTTTAATGAATAAAGACCTACCTAAACTGTTTAGCTGTTCTTGATAAGTCAATGCATTCATCCCAGGAATCAGCCTGGTGAATCGCTTTTGAACAGCCTCCCATGCCAATATATCCTTTATTAAATGTGGTGTCTGTACTCTACACAGCACTTAAGGTACAGTCTCACCAACGTTTGTACAGTTGTAACAAGACTTCCCTGTTCTTTTTTGAAAATACACCTTCCTAGCAATACAAAACAAAATTCTGTTTGTCTTCTTAATTACTTGCTGAATCTACATACTAACTTCCTTTTCTGTATTTTATGCACGAGAACACCCAAATCCCTCTATGGTGCACTTTTTAGAGTCTTTCTCCATTGAAATAATAGTCTGCCCTTTGTTTCTTCCTACCAAAGTACATTGACACACACATATTGAACTCCACTTCCCAAGTTTTTGTCCACTCACTCAACCCATTCACAAACATTTACAGATTCCTTATGTCCTAATTACAAAAAGCACTCCCAGCTATTTTTGTAACATCAGCAAATTTGAATACATTATGCTCTGACCCATCTTCCAATTCATTAATATAGACAGTAAATAACTGAAGCCCAGAACTGGCCCTACTGTCATTCCACTAGTTATAATGTTTTATGATGAAAATGAGGGGTTTTCAGGATTTTAACTCAATGACAGTGAAGAAACAGCAATATAGTACCAAGTGAAGAAAAGATATGGCTTGGAGGGGAACTTTCAGGTGCTGGTTTATACATGTATCTGCTGCTGTTATGTTTCTAAGTGGTAGATGTTGCAAGTTTGGAAGGTCAAAGGGGCATTGGTGAGTTTTTGCAGCACATCTTGTAGATGCTACACATTGACATCACTGTGCATCAGTGATGGAGGAAGAGGCTGTTGAATGTGTTACAGAGGGTGACAATCAAAGGGTTGTTTTGCCTTGGGTGGTGTTGAGCTTTTTGGGGATGCAGTTATCCAGTTAAGTGGAGAACATCCTGTTATACTCCTGACTTGTCTCCTGTAGGTGGTAAGCAGGCTTTGAGGAGATGAGAGTTGAGTTACATCATGCAGAATTCCTATATCATAGTATTTATATGCTTGGTTCAGTTCTCTTTCTGGTCAATGGTAACCCTCCAGATATTGGTAGTGGGGACACAGCAATAGTAATACATTGCATAGTAAGTGACAATAGTTGATTCTCTCTAGTTGGAGACAGTCACTATTTGTTCTTCATGGGGCATACATGCTATTTGACATTTATGAGCCCAAGCCTTGATAGTGTGCAGTTCCTTCTGCATTTACACATGGACTGGTGAATATCTGAAAGGTCATGAATGGTGCTGTATATTGTACCTTCATCAGCAAAATCCCCATCTTATGATGGAGGTAAATAATTGGTGAAGAAAGTGAGAAAGGATGGGCTGAGAACTACTCCAAGGAACTCTTGCAGTGACTTACTGTGACTGAGATGATTGACCTCCAATAACCACAAACATATATCCACAGTAATGCACCATTATACAGTTATGTCTAATGCAGTATCTGATCAATCATTTTTTTAAAGTCTAAATACATCACATCAACTGGTTCTCCATTTCCTCTATTACCTGTTACTTCCTCAAACTAGTCCAATAAATTAATCAAGCATGATTTGTCTTTCACGAATCAGATTGATATTCCTTAATTACAGTAAGATTTACAAAGTGACCTGTTATCAACCAATTCAAATAGATTCTGGCAATCTACCTGTTAGAGATTATGTGGTATTACAAAACTTGAGAATTGCTGAAAAAGATGTGTTTTGCTGAAGTTTTTCATCCTGGAGTCATCAGAACATTCTCAAGAATACCAATGTAAAGGAGAACAACGTTTTATATGCATGATAAGAGGGTGTTGATTGGTTGACAAGTGACGTAGATTGGTACAGGCATTGCCATGGAAAATGCACCAGTTAAATGATCACTGGCAGTTAATTGCCAAACTTTTAAAATTTACTCTGGAGAGATTGGCTTTGATTGATCGAGGCATTGCACCAAGAAAACACACAAAACTGTTCTCTCCTATTATGGTAAGTTGAAACAGGTGCAATGTGGGTACATATTTTTCTAGCCTACAAAGAATGGGGCTTTGTGTCTTAATATATGCAGGTTTCCATGCTCACAGGTATATCAAATGAAACTCAAACATTGGAAGTCAACTCAATTCCTAGAATACTTCAAAGTATTTAGCAAATACTGTCCAAAATGAAAATCACAATGTTGGACATTGTGTTTTGAGTTTTGTAAGCATGAGCTGATTTGGTCTGGTTAATACCTTGCCTGTTAAAAAATTGTCAATAGAGCATGGTGCTTGATACGGTCCACCTATCTTTGGGACATATGGCCTACAACATCAATAGTCACACTAGCACTGAAATTCATGTACCTTATTTCTCAGTTGTGTGATGGAATATCTTCTTGGCTGGATGGCAATTTCCTATTAGTGATGGACTCATATTGCTACATTTTCAGGATAATCGGAGGAAGATTGAACACTTTTACTCACCAAGAAGGTGGTCTTCAGCCTGTTCATGAGTTTAGTGTTATACAGTGAGAAATGATCTGATGAGGGCAGTAATTACCTCACAGGATGGCTTTGATGGACCCTATTTCTGCATCAAGCTGACACGGTGAGCAAATGGTTCAGGCCCTATTTACTATAAGGTTGTCTCTAAGGCCAGTCTTATGGCTTGTGGAACTGAAAGAATCTCAACACATACGTTGACTGATGAGGTATACTTTCTTGAGGTGGACTATAGTATAGACCCCTGCCCTGGCAGATTTTTTAAATAACAGATCAAGGGAACCCATCTGACTGGTCCATTTCAAAGGTGAAGCTGCAAGCCAGATAAAGCTGTTTCAGATGGGCAAGCAAATTCTTATGTGTGGACGCAGATTCAAACACAGTTGATATAACATCTTAATATCAGAAATATGCAAGCAGCAGGTTAGGTGTCATTTCAACAAAGACATTTTATGTTATGAAACATCATAAGAATCTTTCCAAGAGCTCAACCTGGAGACGATTCCCCACCATCTCCATTTACTTGGGCATAAAAATGAGCTCAAATCAATTTCTGAGTTCATAACTGCAATATGTCCTGATTCACACCACATTGGAAGATCTAGATCACTGTAAGATACTACATTAGTGTAAATGTCCATGGCTTATATCACGGGCATACTGATGAACAAAATAGGCAACAGTTATTAAAACCGAAAGTACTGTAGATGCTGTAAATCAGAAACAAAAACAGAAATAGGTAGAAAAGCTCAGCAGGAATGGCAGCATCTGTGAAGAGGGATCAGGGTTAACTTTTTGGGTCCGGTGACCCTTCCTCACAAGGGTCAGTTCTGAGGAAGGGTCCAGTTCTGAGGAAGGATCACTGGACCTGAAATGTTAACTCTAATTTCTCTTCACAGATGCTGCCAAACTTGCTGATCTTTTCCAGCAATTTCTGTTTTTGAAGCAACATTTATTTTCTAGTTTATTCCTCAGGGCAACGCAAAAGATAATTTGCCTGGTTTAAATTAAAAAAAAAACTTGATGATTAATTGTCCATCATCATCAAACTGATGTATTCTCTATGGTAACACTTCAATCAGCAAGAATCCATTTGAAAACAATCATTACTATTCTCATACAGTATAAAATGGCATACCCCTTTATATTGGTATTTGTGGAAATGTGTTGAATAAATGCAAGACATAAAGTTCCTTAAAAATGTATGTTTTATAGCAATACTCAAATATTTTGCCTCTCAGGGATCGTAACTCTTTGCATCCTGAAAAGAATTTTCAATTACTCTGAATTGAACGGGAACCCAGGAAAGAAATAAAAAAAATCCCTTTATACGTTTTCTTAACTATTGATCTAATGTCCATCTCTAAGCATCCTTCTCATGTTCAGAAGGCTGTGGAATATGACAGACCTTCCATTTAAGTTTTATTACCAAGCAGAAAGGGTTGAATTTATTTGGGACTTCTCCTGCTCCAAAACTGCATCTTTGACAGAGACTTCATTTACATGAGTGAAAGTTAGCTAAACTGGGGTTAGATTGCACAGTTTTTTTTTATATTTATATGTTTCCTCACACAGGTGGTGAAGAGGCTTTGGAATCACGAGCTGAGCCACTTCTAAAATTCTTAGCCTGTAAACCATGCTAGTAGCCATGGTATTTATCTAGACTCTGCAGTCAAGTTTTACGTGTAAGTATTTGTCTATCATTGACCTTACGCCATTCTAAGTGATTAGGGAGACACAGTTGCTTCTCTTCAGTTTGTTGCACTACAATCCAATGAATAGCTCGTGCTGTTTGTTTACCACTGAGGACAATATACCAAATTGAATAAAAACTGAAAGAACTGCAGATGTTGTAAATTAAGAACAAAAACAAAGTTGTTGAAAAAGGTCAGCAGGTTTGGCAGCATCTGTGAAGGAAAAGACAGGGTTAACGTTTTGAGTCAGGTGACCCATCCTCAGAACGGGACCCGAAACGTTAACTCTGTTTTTTCCTTCACAGATGCTGCCAGACCTGCTGAGCTTTTCGAGTAACTTTGTTTTCATACCAAATTGAATAATGATGAAAGCAATCTTGTTTTCTGGTGCTTCCGGGGCTCCAAGAGTTAACTATGCTAATATGCTGTGTTTTTATAAGCTGAGAAATAATTTGTTTTTTGAAAAAATTGGTTTTAGTTTCTGAGTGTGATGGAGTCCCCTGGTTGTTGTAAAGCTGAACAGCCCAGGGCCTATGTTCTCAAATATATTTACTACAGCTGCCTTGAGGATCTCAACAAATCAACTAGAGAACCATGTTGAAAAGAATTCAATTCTGTACTAAATTATTTATTTCAATCTACTTGATAAAATGGCTTTAAGATGTATTTACCCTTTAGCACAATTTAATAACTTGCTTAGACATCAAGAGTGTAGCAGTATATAATTACATTCACCTCAGAATAAAACTGTTCAGCATAGAATATCTAGAAGCAAAATGTGTTTCTGTGAATTGTTGGCAGTGGAAAGGGTGGACAGCATTAGATTAGCTTTCCTACATGTGATTATTATGCAGCCAATGGACTGATCTGCTGAGTATGTTGTTTCTTTTGTGTTTGAGTATAAATTTGGGTTGAAACACGATTTACATTCATTTCTAGCAGCTCTCCAACTGATCAAAAAGACGCAGCACTCCTGAAATAATACATAGGGAATAAAAGTCTTCAAACACTGGCTTATTGGCAAAATGAACTGATGCCTGATGATGGAGTATGTCATTAACAGCCACAAAATGGCTTTTAGTATATCATTGTTCACTCCTTCTTCTTTACTCATTCCACAGATATGGCTTTGTACTTGAAGACTTTTACAATGATCCAATTTTGTGAAATACCCTGTGTCAGGAGCAGGTAAAAGTAAAGCAGAAAAGAAATTGCGTAAGAAAGATTCCTGAAATATTTAATCAAGTGGCAAAAGGGCACACTAAGGTAAACTTTTTCTGGTTCCGGCACTGTAGTAGTAAATTCTGTTCAGCACAAAGTTGCATTAAGCTGACCAGGCAGCATTAAGCTCTGCCTGCCCAGCTTAATGAGGTCCACAAAGAGGTAAGGCAGGAATAAGAATCAGTTTCAGAGCTGTTAATCTGTTTATTGACCCTCAGTTTTTAGTTTTTTTATGGAAAGTAAATTAATTTCCAAATGTATTTTCCAACTTGGTGAAGAGATCTGACTTACTGAATTGGAGCAGCAGGGTGAAGATGCATGTTAGCACAGCTGTGAATGCAAGCAATCTTGCTTGAGTGAATCAAAATTGTTTTAATTGCTTTCTGGTTCTGTTCCATATAGCTTAATATATGGCAACCAGATTCATCAACTCCAACATCAGAAATGATAAATGTTTGGTAAAACCTATTAAAACAAAGAAAATATTGTCACAAGCTCAAATTAAAAAGCTAATATCATACACCAGTTCTTTTTTATACATGCATACTCCTGCATTTTCTGCCTTTCCAGAGTCATCCCAACTTCATTGACCTGAGGCAGATATCCTTGACACAATGTAAGCAAAATTTCTATCACATGTCTGAGAAAGTCTCAATGGTGCAAAGTCGAAGATAAATCAGATATGTTGATTTCCTTGGTGCATTACATGCTCCATTCTCTATATGGGAGTCTAGGTATGTGGAATATTTGCTGGGAGAAAATCGCAATGTTAATAGAAGGGCTACATTCAGCAATTCCAGGTCCTTAATGCAGAAACAAGTGAGAGAATTTTGCAGATTTAAAAAAATCTGGCACTTCAATGTGGGAAGTACAGGAGCTGTGAATGAATCCTGTGAACTTCTTTCATTCTTACTTGTTTAGTTTTCTCTTTGCTCTTATATTGTTTGTCTTTTGATTTTTCACATTCATCTTCACAGCTCGCGTACCAATGGATATTCAATGCATTGCTTTTATTTCTTCACCTTAGAAGTCTGTGCATTTCTAGAAAGCTATCTCTAATGCTCTCGTAGCTTTGCCTCCTCACACTGTTTGAACACAACAAATACGAGATGCAGTGCGTCATATGGCCCATTAAATTTTCTCTGTGAATTTTACTTGCATCTCTACCCTCCTAATCTAGGCTCATATCCTTGATTCCCTTAGTGCCTAAAAAATCTACCAAAGTATTCTTCTAAATACTCAATGACTGACCACCTTCAGCTCTCGAGGATACACAATTCCTAGGATTCAGAATTATTTGCAAGAGGAAATTTCTCATCACCACAGTCCTCGATTCCCAAGCCAGGGAAATTGTTTCTCAGAACCTATCCTATCAGGTTCCTTAAGGATTTCCACATTTTAATGAATTCACTTTTACATTCTTCTCAGCCCAAAATATATGCCTCTAAGCCACAAATCTCTCCTCAGGGACCACAAACTCACTTTAAAAATCAATGAATAGACATTTGCTGCGTGCCACCTGTCTCGGATCACAGCATGTATCCAAATGGTTCATTTCTGATTCAGGTAAATATAACTAAGAGAAGGCTTGACAACAGCGACTTGCTTAAATATGAATGTTTATTAAGTAATAATAATGATTATTGTAGTAACAATAAATGATTATAGTGGTGATAACAAATGGAAGAAAAAAGAGAAAAAGTAACAAGCCTCACACCCTTCTGCCCGTCAGGGGCCCCTCGACTAATGGCTGGTCTAGAGGCTTCAGTTCATTCCTAGCACTGTTCACGATTCCGAGCCAAGGTGAAGTCCAGAGACTTAGAACGAATCTCTGTCTCTTATACAGTTTAACCAAACAGCCAGCACAAGAAAACAGATACAGAAAGACAAAACTGCTGGCTGGTGCAGAAGACATAGGATGGGAAAACAAGCTGCAGGTGGTGCCTCAGTTTGTAAAGGAACATTGTTCTTTCGGTTCAAATTTGATTCAGGCACAGCATTCTTTGTTTGGTCTTTCTCTAAGATGACCCACTTTTATTTTTAAGTTATTTGATGACTAATTCCAAATATTTGATATATCTCTAAGTAAATTTGTCCAAATTCAATATTCTGTTCACTCCCTTAAATTTTGAGACTGTGAGACTGTGTGCATGCACTTCATCATTTCCCAAAATCCCTTTAAATTCTCAGGTAACTATTACATTTAAATGTTTTAGAATACCAGAGCATGTGAGTCTTAATATAGTCTTTGTAATGATATGCGTAAGTGTACTCAGGCTCAGTGGTTTCACAATTCTTGACACTCATTGCAATTAATATTTCCACAGCACTTCCACAACACCGAAATCTGTTATTGATGAATGGCTTGATGAGTTGAGGGTGTCTCATCCATCATTGTGTTGTGACGTTGAAATTCTGCAAACGGGTTCAACTTTCAGTGTCTCCAATTTCTAAAACAAAACTGCATCCATTCCACATCAAGTAGAATGGGTTAATTAGTATTAATCTACTACTGATTCAAAAAGCAGGGGGGTGGGATGAAAGCTCCCGTATATAATTATATCATCCATCTCTCCTCCTCCTAAAAGGAAGGAAAAGCCCACCTCTTTGTTAAATTTGCCTTTCCTAAACTCCTTGCACACAGGGAGTTGCATTTTCAATATTACAATGTCCCTATCACTTGGATATTGACATGAGTCAATTTTATCATCGGGAATTAAAGATTCATTTGTGTTAAAACAGTATTTGGAAGTTCAATCTGACTGGAAAATGAAATTCCAAACATGGTAATTTCTGGAATTAAAATTTACCCAAGTCCAAACACAACATGGAGCCAATTTCAAAAGATAAATTATTACCAAGCTTTTCAGAGAAAAATTGTGAATCAACATTCTGCAGATTTTTGCTTGGCACAATCACTGATGGTTTCTTAAAAGGACATTACATTAACCATACACGTCCCAAACTAATACAGGCACACACCATACTTTCAAATCACCAGATATTCCCAAAATACAAACTAAAACTTCAATGTATAGCCAGTTCTCAAGATCCAGAAAACAAAGACATAAATTGTACAGGTTGACATTTAGTAACCAACAAACAGAAATGCATTCAAACCAGACTTCAAAGAGTTAACACTTCTACAAGGTTCAGTGCACATGCACTGCACAGAAACCTGGCCTCAAGTTTTTTTTTTCTCCAGTTATAATCGGCTCCCATCCTTTTGAGTGTGTTAGTTGTGCTAACATGTTATATACAGACCCAAGTCCAGAGTTTGCTGTATTTCATCCTGGAATATGAAGGTCTCCAGAGGATCAGATTGCTTTTCCCTTCTCCCACATATTTTCCTGATTCACAGTCTCGTTGCCAAAAATGCCTTGGATCACAAGCCTGTATCCAAGCAGTTCTTTTCAGATTTGGGTAAATATAATTAAGAGAAGGCTTGATAACAGCAATTTGCTTAAATATGAATGTTTATTAAGTAATAGCAATGATTATAGTGGTAATAATGAATGGAAGAGAAAAGAGAAAAAGCAACAAGTCTCACACTCTTCTGCCCATCAGATGCCCCTGGACCGATGGCTGGTCTGGAGGCTTCAGTTTGTTCCTGGCACTGTTCACGATTCCGAGCCAAGGTGAAGTCCAATGAATTGGAATGAAGCTCTCTCTCCCTAATACAGTGTAACAAAACAGCCAGCACAAAGAAAGCAGATACAGAAAGGCAAAACTGCTGGCTGATACAGAAAACATAGGATGGGAAAACAAGCTGCAGGTGTTGTCTTCGGCTCATAAAGGAATGTTCGCAGGACTCATTCAAGGTCATGCAGCTTGTCAAGTATCATTCTAAACTTTCCCAGCCTATTTTTCCATCCTGTACAATCTATTTTCACATGCAGCTGTCAAATACCATCATTATCTTTTAGTTCTTCGGTCCATCCTATACACCACCACAGGAATTAAATGTTTTGTATGTAAAAATGCCAAAACTGGTCACAATACTGAGGGGATCTCATCAAAGTCCTACATAATTGTAGCAAGGATTCCTAGCTCTTATATTTCACCATCTTCGTAATAAAGGCGAACATATCATTTGACTTCCGAATTTATTCTGTTAACATCCTGCAATTTGTAAACAAGGTGCCTAAATCTCAGTGAAAGCTGATATTCACTTGTTGTCCATCTTTCAGTAAGTATTTTGCATTTCCATTCTTCATTAAATTTGGTAATTTCATATTTCCTTGCATTATACTTCATCTGCCAACTTCTTAACTAATCACTTCATTGGCTTTTATCTCTTTGCAGTGGTTTGCACACATTTAACAGCTTACTCTCCAAGTAAGTTTCATATTGTAAGCAAACTGGGACAAATTACTCTCAACAAAGTGTTTGGGATAATTTTAAGCGGATTTGACTGAGACCCTAATTTGCAGGGCACTCCACTAGCTCTACCCTATCACTTTGAAAATTATTAGTTTAATCCCATTCTCTGCTTCTTCAACTCATGTTAATTTTTCCCCAAGCCTGTAATCATTTTGTTGTATAAAAGCTTTTTGTTTGGTATCCGATTGAAATCCTTATGAAAATTCAAATGTACTACAGCTATTGGTCTCTCAAAATCCAACCACCAAACAAACTTCCCTGTTCACTAAAACTTTAAAGCACTCATATAATTGTCAAAAAAAGCCCTGTCATTCCCATATTGCCTCTGGTTAATCGTGTTATCCTTTTCCAAGTGTTTTGTTTTCTTACAAGATCCTGAGTAATAGATTGCAGTGATTTCCATATTATGTCAGGCAAATTGGCGTAGCGATCCCTGTTTTCTCCCTGCCTCCTTTCCTGGACAGTGGAATTACATAGGCTACCATTCAGTTGACTAGAATCATTCCAGAATCCAGGGAATTCTGGATAATCTAAACCATAATGTCCAATGTCCCTGAAATTATTTCTTTTAAAAGAATAGGGAAATGGTCATCAGGCCTGGGAATTTATCAGTTTTTATTCCCATTGATTTCTTCTGTAAATTTTCTTTACTAATATCAATTCCTTCAAAAGGTCCTCACTCACATTAGATGTTCACTATTTCCAGTAATTTTGCAGATACAATTAAGTTGAGAAATTCTCAGGCTTTCCTCTGGTTATGTCTCTCTAGGGTAATATGTTGTAAATGAAGCCTCTTAATCCTCATCACAAAGATTAACGGTTTTTCGATGAACACAAAAAATCCCCAATTTATGTGTCTTATAGACCCAGGTTGACAGAAAGCATGCACCAATCTTCTGCATTTAACAAAAACTATCCATTACCTGTAATTGGACATTAGGTAAAGGCAAAAAAAGTTATGAACTTTTGGTATATCATCATTGATTAAACTCTAATTCCCTTATAAACATCCTCTTACACACATTCACAGAAAAACAGGTGTGTTTTATGTATGGAGGAAAGGCAGATCAGCAATTCTTGTGCTGCTCGCAATGCTATTTCTCAGTCATTCTTCTCTACATGTTTCTATGAGTTTGCAAGAGGCATTGCATGGCTGGTTTACTGCTAAAAAGTTCTCCAAATTATTAATTGCAAGTTACAGTTTACAGTAATTGCTGAAGGATAGGGAAACTTCTTTTCTTCAGGCTTTAACTAGTTTATACTGCAGACAATAGACAGAGCTCCTGAGCCAGCGGATACTGAAGGTTTCAATCATGTTCAGTGCCCCAAGCTATTCAGCTATTACATAGCTACATGGTTGTTTGTGAGTAGAGGGCTTTTTTTCATTGATAATTGGTCACTCAGACCAATCAATTACATGTACCAACCAAGGCTCCATCTGTACACAACCCCTCAGCTCCAGTTTGGCTACAACCAATATGCAGCTCGTGCTCAAACAAGCAGCTGTGTAAATGGAGCTTACAATGAGTGTCAGGTTACTTGCTTTCAAAACATGCAGCAAGTCATTTTCTGAGGAAGAGTCCAGACCCGAAACATCAGCTTTCCTGCTCCTCTGATGTTGCTTGGCTGTGTTCATCCAGCTCTACACCTTGTTATTTCAGCAACCCTACTGTAATGCTTGCTTTTTTAAACAGCTCTTTTCTCACTTCAGTCCACATTTAGAAGCATCACCAAATTAAAAAAAAGACAAAGTCTTCACACCCAACTACTCCTGAGGGGATAAATTTCACAATGCAGTGGTTTTTCATATATTATATAATTGAATTCATGGTGATAATATTTCATAGTTGTTGGACTATATGATTTTTTTGTGCAAAATTAAAAGCACCAAATGGTGTAGGGTTTCTAGTGAGTTAAAAATGATAATGGGAACATAGAAACAGGAGTAGGCCATTCAGTCCCTTGAGCCTGTTCTGCTATTCAATGAGATCAAGACTGATCTGCGGCCTACTCCATATATCTGCTTTTGGCCCATATCTCTTAATATATTTACTTTAAAAAAATCTTGGATTTAGAACTAACAATTGAGTTAACATTAACTTCCATTTGTGGAGGAGAGTTCCAAACCTTTAACACCCTTTGCATGTAGAAATGCTTCCTAACATACCTCCTGAAAGGTCTGACCCTAATTTTTAGGCTATGGCTGCAAATTCTAGAATCCTCAAACAGTAGAAATAATTTCTTTATTTACCCTATCATTTCCTGTTAGTATCATGAAGACATCTACCTTGTCTTTTCTTGTTAATATCCTGACTTTAATTTATGATGATGGATTCTCAACATTCAATGATGTAACATTTTCTTTCACATTAAAGATCATTGTTGAAGGTAAAGTTTTGAGATACAGTATACTGAGTGATTGATTCAATATTTGATTGTTTTACATAATCTCACAATTCAAGGTTGCCATCAGCTTCTCTGTATCTGTGCTTTAATCACTATCACTTTAAGGACATCAATTAGATAATCCCTCAGTTTCCAAAACTCAAGGTATATACAACTGATCCTCATAGCTTATCACTTTAAAGCCCTGTTGCAATTTGTGATTAGTGCTGCACTCCACTCCAAGATAAAAATAATATTCATGAGGGCACAGTGAACACTCTAGTTTATTGTGGTTATGAACCTGGACATCTAAGTTCATTTTCTTTTCTATAGACCATTGCTTCATGTCTGTCATATGGCTGTAATTTCCAGCAAAGTTGATATATCAGGATTCATTTTTTACTCTACCAATCTCATTGTTTGGATTCTGGCAGTCGTGCGCTTTTCCTATTATTTTCTCCATGCTTAAATGTTTGTCCAACAAAAAATTGTAAAATAAAATAGTACATGATGATTACATTGACATTGTTTTGGGCCATATCCACTTGAAGCATTGCTAAAGGAATTACCTTGAAAGAGGCAACTTCGGCCTGTCCTTTTTAAACTGCAAATTAACAAACAGTACTGATGACCTTTGTAGCATCTCAAAAGAACCAGAAACATAAAGGTTTATGGCTACCAGGGCTTTCACAGCTATTAACAACACTATTTCAATGACGGGAATGGCTGAAGTTAACATACATAACAAAATCTGCAACTGCTCTCGAATAAGGAGCAGGCTGAGAAAAGCAGAGATATAGATTCACGCTAATGTTCCTGTTTCAGAGATCTAGATTTGAGGTGCCAAGAAAGGGTGATCTCACTTGCCTGGGTTGCCTGCTTTCCTTCTATTACATTACAAAAACATGATGAGTTTCCCAAAAAATCTCTCCCAATACTCTTGACATAAAATGGAGAAAAATAACCAAGCAAAATACAGCAGTAATTATGAGTCCTGTATTTAAATTAGCACTATGAGTATCTCTTTAAAAAATGGCTGTTGATGACCTTAATAACCACAACCCACTCGCAAGTCTCGTTTGATATGGACAAATCCCACCCTGTACTCCTGGAAGAGGAAAAGGCAAGGAAAATCCATTTTTCTTTTTCTTTTTATTTTTCATTATTTGTCAAAATGTTATGTTTAATATTAAAATTTGAGATTTTTTTCTTAATACACCCAGCATTAACAAGGGACCAGATTAACTTCTTTCAATATTCTTTGTGTAAAATAGAGGCTTGTGCAAAAAATACTTAAAAGTTCACAAGAAATTGCAACGTGTTTAGTAAACTGATGCATTAGTTGGTTGGGAAGCAGTAAAAAAGATGCAGACCACTTAACTATAAGTTACCCTTAGTCAAAAATCATTTGTCCAGATTCTGCAGTCCCTAGCAAAGGAATGGCACTTGCTGTTCATCATATTTACATCTGACAATAGATTTTCCATTAGGTTGTTGAGTATCATTTAAACAACATTTTCAGTGTGGTCCTTTATTAGCTACAACATGTGAACAAAGCAAACAGCAGCAAGTCTCTGCAACCATGTTGAAGAATCATGTTTGTGACAAATAGGGAAACTGCACATTCATATGTGCAATTATTTGAGCATGTTTGTACAATTTTCCCTCTTCTTTGAACAGACAGCAATAGGATAGCAATAATGAAGAAGTACCAACAATTAATCAGACACTCAGAATAACTAACTCAAATTCTGGAAATGCATTTACCTTGAAGGCTAGGGCAGAATTATGATTTACATGTGGTGAGTGATCAGGAATGAGTGGCCAGATGTAAAGGCAGGTTTTTAAAGTAAAATAAAAATAAAAAGAGCTGCAGAAACTCACCTGGTCTAGCAGCGTCTGTTGACAGAAAAATTAGGTTAACATTTTGAGTCCAATACAACTCTTCTTCAGAACAGGATAGTTTATTTCCTGGGTCTTAATTACTACGGTGAACTTCGTGGAGAATCCCAATAGGATCTTATAGGAGAATGATGATGGGCACCAAACTAAAATGCTGAACCCAATGACAGTCCTGGAAGACAACCTTCTATTATCGTCAAGGAGCATTTAAAAAAAAACTCATTCATGGGATGTGGGCATGGCTTGGGGTTTCAACCATGACAATGCTGTTGAATGTCAAGGGATGGTGGTTAGATTCTGTCTTATTGGTTTTGGCCATTGCTTGGTGCTTGTGTAACATGGATGTTGCTTGCCACTTATCAGTCCAAACCTGGATATTGTCCAACAATTGCGTCATTTGCACATTGAATGCTTCAATATCTAAGGAGACACAAATAGTGATGAATAACTAGCTTTAAATACTTAGTCAATGACCTTCCTCCCTCATAAGGTCAGAGGGAGGGATGTTCACAAAGTTCAGCACCATTTATAACTTCTCAGAGTTAATATATCCTGTTTATAGTTACTGAGCTGTAATAAATTACATGCAGAACCATATAGGGACCTTAGCAACGTGAGCTAAGGTGAGATGTGTGGCAGAATCGAGCAACAAGTGCAATGTGGTCCATCTTAACATGGAGATCAGTTCACTCCATTTTTCATGCATTTCACAAATATCATGCTGAGACTCTTGCTATGCAGAAGCTAATTGCCAATTAGCGGGATTATTCTTGTCAAATGCCTTGTTAACAGTCCAACTCATATCATTGATATTCATCTTCCATTTGATCAAACTTGCTTAATAAGCTTGATGGCAGGAAAACTTGACAAAGAAATCAAAGTGAGCACCTGGCTGACCCAGCCCATCACTTGCTTTGAACGACTTTCATGTTGGAAACTTGACACCAACATCTAACAATACATTCCATGAATACCACCTGCAACCACTGGCATGTCCAACCTACATCAACGGATATTGGCATCAGATATTGCCAACCTCTAAGGACCTATAACGCACATCTTCAATCCACTGAGAGGAGCTTTCCGAACTTCAACGATGCACCTCATGTTGCACTGGCAACTACCATTACAGTGCTGCAAACAAGGGGCTCAGGGGCACACACTCAGTTCACAGACTGATCAGCAACAAGTAGTTTCCCTAGGGTGGTGTATTTAAAACTACGGAACACATTTATAGGTGAGAAGAGAGAGGTTTAAAAATGATATGAGGGGAGAATATTTTACACAGAAGGTAGTTTGCCTGTGGGATGAGCCTCCTGAGGAAGTGGTGGATGTGGGTGCAATTACGATGTTTAAAAGACATTTAGATAAATACATGAATAAGAAAGGTTTGGAGGGATACAGGAGCAGGTAAGTGGGACTAGTTTAGTTTGGGATTATGTTCGGCATGGACTAGTTGGACCAAAGGTTCTGTTTCAGTGCTGTATGACTCTATGACTCTATGAGACACAATTAAGGCAGGAGTGTGATGGAATACTCTCCACTTGCCTGGATGAGTGCAGCTCCAAAAACACTTTAGGAGCTTAAACACAATCTAGGACAAAGCATCAATTTCCTAGGCACCCTATCCACCAAACTTAAACATTCATATCTTGAACATTTATTCCCCTTACTAATCAGCAGTGCAGCGTGCACAATATTGTTGCGATAGCTCACCAAATATGGGAACACTACCTCTAGCAAATTCCTCTTCAAGTCACACACAAACTGACATGGAACTGCATTGCCATTCCTTGACCGTTGCTGGGTCAGAAAACCTCAACCACCCACTTAACACTGTGTGGTGTGTATTGGTTCAAGAATGTGGCCTACCATTGCCTTCTCAAGTGAAATGGAGATGAACAACAAAAGCTGGCTTTGGAAATGATGTCAATATCCCATAAAAATAATTAGGAAGCACATTTGCAAAATAGTTCATACTGCAATATTTTTGATTACGATGAAAAATAAACATTTCAATCTTTTCTGTCAATTAAGTAAAAAAAAGGCCCTTAATGCATGCTTGATTTGTACAAATGTTTAACAGCCTTGAATTAATCCAAATGGAGATCAAATTGAAGTCAAAAAGTTTATGCTTGTGGTGAAGCATCAATGGGGTAATTGGCACAGGACAGATTTCTGGTTTTAGTCGATCCTGATATATTTCCTGCCACCGCCTTTTCTTTCCCACTCATCTATTGTTAGTAATCTGCTCAGGCACAAAAAGTTTCAGGACCTTGTGTTTATTGTACCTACAGATTCAGAAAATGCATAACCACAATAAATGGTGACTCATGAAAGAACAGTCAGAAAAGTGCTAAATCCATTTCAATTCACAGAGGACTCTGATGTCTTTCTTTTCATTCAACTTGAATTTTCTATTTATCCTTGCTTTTATAGATACCTCCAAACTGAAATCCAGTTATTTTGCAAAACAAAAAGACTTTTTTGTTCTATTTCCAATTTATACTGCTGCCCATGTTTTTGCACCGTACGGAACTGTAAAATTATTGATATTGAAACGTTGCAGAAATTTCAAGAAAGTATAATAATTTAAACTCCTTACATCATGATGAAACAGTATGTTGATATCTATCACAATTGAAATAGCTTAATCATATTTCAATTCATCAGTGCAGATAATTCAACAGTTTCACTATGCTTGTGATTTGAGCATATCTTGTCATACAAATATATATCCTTGATAGATAGGGAATGGTCTATGATCCTCTTGTCCCCTACCTTGATGAAGTTGCTGGTCAGTTTGGCAGTAGACTCTTCTTTATAAAGATTCAAGCATCAGCACAACTGTATTGTAGCCACTGAAGTATGAACTTAAAATATATTACTTGGCCAAACTTTCAGCATTCAAGGTCATGATTCCCATCTGTTTCCGATGCAGTGGAAGCAGAATTTCAATCCCTTAGTGACAAGTAATGATCCATTTGATCTTTGTCTTTGAATACCCAATGAAAATAAATCTTTCTTCTGTTTATTTTTGCTGTTAAATTCTGGAGCTTTCTATTGCATTTCGCCTTCATTTTATTGGGGACAACTGCTGGGTTGTTCATACGGTTGGAGTTAGGACACAATAAACTCCACCCAGAAAGGCTGTGTCCCAACCACGTCATTTTAATGTGAAAAATATTCAGAGTGCTACTTTGGCTTTAAAAAAAATAGAGACAAATGAAAAGAAAAACTGGAAGCAACCCCTTCAGGGAATTCCAGCAAAAGTGATTTTTCAAAAATTAACACAGCAGCCATCTTAAGATTGAGGCTATGGCACCCAATTTTAAAGAGAACTGTCCGGGAAGATCTCAAGATACAACTCCCCCCTCCCACCTCCAACCCCCACCCAGTATAAGTACATATGAGGAGTGACAGGCAGACGTCTAGGAATAGTCCTCTCAGGTCAATTCAAAAGTGCCAAGACACATTTGTTCCCTGCCAACAGGGACCCAGGCCCTCTATCAGCTTAGGCCAAGGAGTCTTCACCTGCACACTTTGCAGGAATCCCAGCAGAAAGGAGCTCTCTAACCCTAAATGACTAGAGAACGCCTGCCAAACCCATATGAGGCAAGGCAATACAGCTGTCAGCAGCCATCCATCATTTCAGCTGCAGCTGCCAAGGCAGCATCCAAACAAATGCTAGAATGGTGAAAGAATATCGAAGTCACAGTTGTCAACATTTCCTAAAGCACTGAAATGTTAAAAAAAGAAGTACCATAAATTGCTACATTCCTCAGGCCTCAGTAAGTTGTTTACATCTCTAACAGCTTCGTGTTCGTTTCTAGAACATCTTGAGTGTCAGTGATCATCCTAGACATTCACATGTAATTCAGGTGCTGTTTTGCAAAGATCATTGATGCTGTCAGATGCAGGTCTCAGCTGGGAGGATGGGATCCTCTGGGAATTAGGAATGTAAGCCACAGCGTTGGGTTATGTGAAGCAATTAGCATATTGTAGACCCTCTTCAACTTTGATGGTTGAATGTCACTTGCAAAGACTGGTGCGTGTGATAGCAGTACACCTTCCGTTTAAACCCACAGAACTCCATTCTGAAACTTTGGCCATCAAACTAAACAGGAGTTTATTAGTGCAGAAGGAATAAAGAAATGTACAATGTGTGACACGTAGAGCAACATAAAGTTTCACTGTTATAAAACATGCAGTCCCCTCAGGGCAGTAAGTCTAATGCATTAAAACTGTCCAATATTTTGGAGGGTTGATAAATAGTCATGCAAATTCATGAGTTTTCAAATCTAGGTTCTATCAGGTTTTGCAGCTAACCTGCCTCATCTCAATACTGTCCTGGGTTCCTAGGAATTTCAGAAACAGCATCAAGGCTAAGATAGACAGATTTTTTATCAGTAAGGGAATCAAGAGCTATGGGGAAAAGGCAGGAAGGTGGAGTTGATGATTATCAGATCAACCATGATTCCATTGAATGGAGGAGCAGGCTCAGTGGGCTGAAGGGCCTATTTCTGCTTCTATGTCTTCTGGTCTTACTGTTCACTTAGCTTCTCAATCAGATTCCCTGCTTCCTCATCAGAGGAAACAGGTAACTGATTCACCTCCCTCTGTTCTGATTTCTCATCCAAACATTGAACCGGGTTGTGCAGTGTTCAGTCGGCAATCTGTAGATTATTCTGTAGACCAATTAATCTGTAGACCAGCCTGTCCAGTAAGTAATAGAACATTTCTGCAAAGCAATACAGGCCACAGAAGCATGTTTTCAGAAGGCCAATTTTTTGTTCAAT
Source organism: Ginglymostoma cirratum (assembly GCA_024137785.1). Lineage (NCBI taxonomy): Eukaryota > Metazoa > Chordata > Chondrichthyes > Orectolobiformes > Ginglymostomatidae > Ginglymostoma > Ginglymostoma cirratum. Next base: position 14,217,692 of record JAHRHZ010000050.1, read on the forward strand.
GATGGCCTTAGTGAATACAGATGCTGTATTGTAACACTTTTCAACATTAGCATGATTGAATAATGATATTAATTATGCCTTCTGGGGTACCAACTGTCCTGCATAAGACAGCATGGGGATGATGGAGCAGGAGTGATCATTTGAGGAATCTGGGAGTTACCCAGAGTGGAAATGATATGACAGTGAGTACTTGCCTCCAGGAATTGTTGTCTGTAGTAACAAAATGAGTTAAACAATTTGAGATTGAAATCTCTTCAGGTTCAGAAATCTTGCTGGGTGATGGCCAGGGTGCTCTCAGACAATGGCTGCAGGGGAACCCAGAGATGGATGAAAATTCCACACTTCTGGCACCTTTGCTGTCGGGGCCCATGTGAACTGGATAAACTGTACTGCTCTCCTGGAAAGGGTATTGGTGAACCCATGAATGTTTTTGTGTGCTGTTGGTTGGGAAATTCCACACAGTTGAGATTTGAAAGGAGCCAGTGTTGAGAAAGTTCACTGCAGTTGGTATTTTTAGTGCCACAGGCATTGCAAGCTCCTCCCAAATTGAGCAGCTGCAGTTCTGCCTGGCAGCATATGTCAGATGTAGGTGGCAGCTTCCTTCGTCATACAAAGATATCTCCTGCACAGTCATTCAGTCATCTGGAGGTAAGTGCAATGTGTGCTATATTCTCCTTTATTTTTTGATAGCGTGGTTCACATTGCTGAAGCCCTTGGTGTACCTCCTCATGTACTGCTTGATTATCCTTTGCAGCAGTACCCTGAACTTCATCCCTCTTCTGTTGTCATTGCTTTTCCTTCTTCTTTTCCTTGATTTTCATCTTCTCAGTTTCATCAATGCTAAGACTGCTGTTGGATTCAGTGGTTCCAATATCTGGTATGGAAGTCGTGATAGGTGAAGTGATACCTAGGATAAGATTTCTTTTTTTACACAATTGATCTAACCTTTAGGCACTTATAGCCTGCTCCTGACTTGAGTGAAAACCTGCCTTGCCACTATCTGGACTTGGAGAAGTGCAACCCTCATATCCTGTGACTGATTTTCCCTTCCTGACACTACCATTGCAAGATATTTATGCATTATATCTTAACATGGTTTTCTGTGCATGTAGCAAACAGCACAATATCACTACCACCATTTCCAAAGAAGTGTCATTGGACTCAAAACATTAAATATTTCTCTTTTGACAGAACTGTTGAATCTCTGTAGCACTTTCTGTTTTTATTACAATCTGACTACTGTTGCCTTTTATTGCCAAACCCCGACCACCCCGCCCCTACTCATCTCAATGTCATTAACAGTATCATGTGAATGGTCCTGCACAGAATATTATGTATTAGTACCTCAAGCATCAGCATTGTTGTCAAATCTTAGTTATCCTTCTGATGAAAGATTACTGAATGATCGGGCATGATGGCTAGTAACTGACTTTAGCACATTGTAGCTTCAATTTGCAGTGAGCGTTTGCCTTCAGTGCAAAAGCCTTAATAGTCTCCTCGCACTATTCTAGTCTTGGTTTTAATTCCGTCTTTTGGATGTATTTTTGTCCTGCACAAGCACATACAAACATATCTGAAGACCTTCATTTTTGGACAGCACATTCACAGAATTCAGGATTTGAGAAGGCACTGCAGAAAAACATTGTAAACATTTATTTTTATTCATTCTTCCTGTACTCTTCCCATTTCAAATAAATATCTCTCCCATTACTCTCAATGGCCTTCCCATTTCCTTTTCCTTCCCCTCTGTCCTGCTTCAATCACCCCGCTACAAATCACAGCCCAGTTATGATTTCCCTAGCCATTCCCTCTCTTCCCCGACTCCAACTCATTTTGACATCAAAATGCCAACTTCACCCTTCAACCCATCATCATTTTCTCCTCTCACTTCAAAGCAACCCTGTTGTATTTCTACCCTTGATATCCAGTTACCATCCCTTGTCATTCCTGTTGTGTCTGTAACAGCAACATCCCCCCCACTTCATCCCAGTTGGCTGCTTCCATTCCAAAGATCTAGTCATTTAAGTTGAATTCCCTTCCTTGCATCTACAGCCATTCCAACCTTTTGTCAACCCTAACATTGTGATCTAATTTAAGTTTGGGAAGCCTGACCTTCTGTGACTGTAAGCTTTGATCAATTGCTCAACACGATAAGCCTTCACTTATGGGGCTGTCAGTGATTGCTTCAAAAATCTGTTTGGTTTCTAAGAAGTCTAATGTCATAGTTACTATAGTTTGGAGACAACTGTTTATCCATATTGAGTCAGATTTGCACCCACGCCTGTTTCCAGTTATAAACTTACAAATTTGTGCCCTATGAATGTAATCCTAGTGGATTGGGGTGTTAGTGAGCATTCATGACCTTCTGCTGAATGCAAAAGAGGTTCCGACTATTAGCGTTTGGAAAGCCAATCTCCTTGAAGCACTCTTAAGAATCTAATAGTAAGTATTTGATCTGCTTTGGAACATTGGCATTTTGCTTCCTGCCTGATTCAATTTTCCTGACCACGCTCCTGTAAGCTCCAGGAGGCCCAGAAATTTTGTCCATGTTGTATGGTTTCTGAGACAAGGAAGTTACATATTGAGGATAGTTGGAAGCATCCTCAATGTTGTGAGTAAACCCAGATCACCTGACTAAAGTTCAATATTTGTTTCTAAGTTTAATAAACCACCTTTATGATGCTTAAGCTTGGATGTGAAAGGTTTACTTTATTAGTAATGTTGGCACAACCACAACAGGTGTGTCATCGGCATGGCCCTTATACTGTTAATGTTAATAGATCACTTAGCCACTTTTAGTTTTTGAATGTTCCAATTCAAAAACAACCAGCAGCAAATTTTCAGTTATAAACAAGGTCAAAGGTTAGTTGATTACCTAACTCTTGTTGAAGGTTTTTTCTAAGCAAAAGTGAATGTACTTGTAGTGATAGACAGCATGGGTTTGTGTGGGGAAGGTTGTGTCTCACCAACTTGATCGAGATTTTCAGGAGGTGACACTAATGATCAATGAGGATAGTGCAGTAGATGGTGTGTGTATGGACTTCAGTAAAGCATTTGATTAGGTACCTCATGGCAGGCTGGTACAAAAAGTGGAGTCTCATGGGATGCACGGTGAGCTGGCTAGATGCACAAAAAACTGGCTCGGTCACAGAAGACAGAGAGTAGCAATGGAAGAGATAGTAGGAACTGCAGATGCTGGAGAATCTGAGATAACAAGGTGTAGAGCTGGATGAACACAGCATGCCAAGCAGCATCAGTGGAGCAGGAAAGCTGACATTTCGGGCCTAGACCCTTCTTCAGAAAATGGTTTCTGAATATTTTCTGAAGAAGGGTCTAGGCCCGAAACATCAGCTTTCCTGCTCCTCTGATGCTGCTTGGCCTGCTGTGTTCATCCAACTCTACACCTTGTTATCTTAGTAACAATGGAAGGGTGGTTTTTGGAATGGAGATCATTAATCACTGGCATTCCACAGATTTCAGTGTTGGGACCTTTGTTGTTTGTCATATGTTATATGTATATGGAAATGATCTGAAGGAAAATGTAGGTGGTCTGATTAGTAAGTTTGCAGATGACCAAAATTGGCAGAGTTACAGATAATGAGGAGAATTGTCAAATTTGAGCAGAAAAATGTCAGATGAAATTTAATCTGGACAAATACGAGGTAACGCATTTTGGAAGATCAAATCCAGGTGTGAATTATACAGTAAATGGCAGAACCCTTAGGAGCATTGATATACAGATGGATCTGGGCATACAAGTCCACAGATCCCTGAAAGTGGCAACACAGGTGGATAAGGTGGCCAAGAAGGCATACAGCACGCTTGCCTTCATCAGCCAATGCGTCGAACATAAAATTTGGCAGGTTATGTTAAAGCTGTATAAACCTTGAGTTAGGCCACATTTGAAATATTGCATGCAGTTCTGGTCACCACACTACCAAAAGGATGTAGATGCTTTGGGGAGGCTGCAAAGATACTTTACCAGGATGTTGCCTGGTCTGGAGGGTTTTAGTTATGAGGAGAGCTTGGATAAACTCGGATTGTTTTCACTCGAAAGATGGAGGCTGACAGGGCAACTTGATAGAGGTCTACAAAATTATGAAAGACATGGATAGGGTGAATAGCCAGAGAGTTTTTTTTCCCATGAGAGGCTTTTTAATGAGAGGAGGAAAGTTTAGGGGAGAAGTGTGGAAAGATGTTTCACACAGAGGGTGGTGTGCACCCGGAATGCATTGCCAGTGAAGGTGGTGGAAGCAGGCATGTTAGCAACATTTAAGGCATATCTTGATAGACACATGAATGGGAGGCAAACAAAGGGATAGAATACGTATATCGGGAGTAAGTAATGGGTCTAGATAAGGAATAGGAATTGGTGCAGGCTTGGTGGACCAAAGGGCCTGTTCCTGTGCTATATTATATTTTATTGTATATTTTGTTATTGTGTTGTAAATACAAAAGTAATAAACATTAAATCAAATATAAAGTCAAAAAAATTATCTTTGCTTTACAGCATACAAAAACATTCCATTAATAGCTGTAAATTTAATAGCAGTAGGGAAAGAGGAGCTTAGTGAAATTACAATCACAAGGTAAGTGAGCATGAGCAAATTGCAGGCTAACGAGTCTTTGGGTTCAGATGATTTCATCCTAGGCTTTAAAAGAGACAGATAACGAGTATGTAGATGCATTGTGTTAATTTTCCAAAATTCCCCATATTTGGGAAATATTCCATTGGACTGGAATCTGCCAAATGTAGCTCTTCTGTTCGAGAAGGGAGGGAGGCAGAAATCAGGAAATGGTGAGTAAATTAGTTTAATGTCTGCTGTGGGGAAGATATTCGAATTGATCTTCAAAGAAATTATAGTCGTGAACTTAGAAAAATTCAAGGTAATTGGTAAAGATTCCATGAGGTTTTGTCAAAGGGAAATCATGTTTAGCCAATTTACTGGAGTTTGTTGAAGGAGTAAAATGTGCAATTAATAGAGGGGAGTCTGTAGACATACTGTACCTGGATTTCTGGAAGGCATTTGATAAGGAGCATGAGTCACAAGACCTTTGTTTTCAGGTACAACGCATAATATAGAAGCTAACAGGATGCTATCTATCCCTTATTATGAGACAATTGAGTATAAAATACAGAAAGGTTATGCTTCAGTAAAAAGAGCATTGGTGAGACTATATAATGAATACTATGTGCAGTTTTGGTCTCCTTATTTAAAGATCAAGCTAGGAGCAAGTTGGAGTCAAATGAATTGCTGCTTGTGATGTTGTGGGGAAATTATTCCTGTGACTTCTTTGTTACAACTATGTTTAGAAGCTTCATGGATTTCGTTCTGATCCTTGCGTTCAAATAACAAAATTTGGAGCAGATATCTGTCAGCAATGGAATAAAAACACTCTATTTCAACTGATCCAGAAAAATAATGACTTACTTTAGAAACATAGAAAAATAGGAAATAGATGCAACAGTAGGCCATTCAGCCCTTCGAGCCTGCACCACCATTCAATATGATCATGGCTGATCATGCAATCTCAGTATCTTATTCCACCTTTCTCTCCATACCCTTTGATCCCTGTAGGTATAAGGGCCACATTCAGCTCCCTCTTGAATACAACTGATGAACTGGCCCCAACAGCTTCCTGTGGGAGAGAATTCCATGGGTTTACAACTTTCTGAGTACTCTCTCACCTTGCTTTCCCGACCACCATTATTATTTTATGGCTTTTGGTTTCCTCTAAAAGTTAATCATAATATAATGGAATTTTATTGATGAAAAGAAGAAACATAAGAACATTTAAAGAAAAGGAGCGAGTTGGTTAGCTTAATTGGCTGGATGCTTGGTTTAAGATGCAGAGTAACAGTGTGGGTTCAATTCCTACATCTGCTGAGGTAAACATGAGGAGTTTTCCTTCACAACCTCTCCTCTTACCTGGTATGTAGTCAGTCTCAGGTTAAGCCACCACCAGTCACCTCTGTCTGATGAGAGCAGCAGCCCCATGGTCTGGTAAGGCAATGGTACCTTTACCTTGATACAGTTGTTATGTGTTCGCAGTAGCTCAGTTTCTAGCGTTCTTGCTGTTGAGTAATAAGCCTATGAGACTTTAGTAACATATCTAGGCTGACACCCCACTGCAGTATCGAGGCAGGTCTACATTGTGTTAAACTGAAATAGCATTCATTCTCTCAGGTTAATGTAAAATATTTTACAATACTATTTTGAAGTAAAACAGGGGAGTGCTTCATCCTAGTTAATATCTATACTTTAATCACAACTACTAAAATAAATGCTCTGGCTCTTTACACATTGTTGTTTGTGCTACCTAACTATAGGCAAATTGCTGGCAAATTATGCTGTGTTATGTTATGTCTCACAATCAGTGTATCAGTATGTCTTTAAGAGACATAGAATGTGAGTATAGCTTTAAGAAACATGCTTGTGATATCATTGCTGCATTAAAGTATCTGACCTGATAGTTACAAGATTGCATATTCCATCTTAAATCAGGCCACTTGAAGCATAACACAATGATGAAACATGCTACACTTTGGATCCAAATAGCTTAATGTTGGCCCAGATACGGCATGTCTGCAAATTTAATATTTATATACATTAGTGAGCTTTATTAAATGCCTGTTCAATCTTTCAATAACGCACCATGCACAGTAGTTTCTTATGAGAGATAAAATAAACACTTTAAATTAGATAGATACCCTGGCAGAGTCAAAACACATGTCATTTCCTACATTATAGCCATGTCTACGGTATAAGTATACTATAAGATACATTTAAAATGCTTTAGATCATCACAAGCTTGTGAAAGATGCTGCAGAAATACAAGCCTTTGTTTTTTTTCAGAGTATATTGAGAGTGACATTGTAATGGATGAATCTCAAACTTATTTGTTCTTTCCTGTACATTAATAGATAATATGAAAATTTAATTTTCAAAAGAATAAATAAAATGAAAGGAGTTTTATAGTGATACATTTTTTATGAAGTGAATTCAGGAATGACTGTGATAATAACAAATTCCAGCAGCCTTGAGGAGAAATTATCCTATTTGATTTCATATTTTTTACAGCAAAGAAATTTGCAGAAGCTCTGACTACGCAATCTTTCTCACAATTTAATTTGGAGTTACAGCTTCGACAACATACAACTACGCATACAGATACAGAGTACATAACAAACATCTCTGACCCAATAAAGTATTGCACAGTAGTTCGGTATTAATTCTTCATTTGTTTTCCTATTAAATCACACACTTTTTTAGAGGAAGTGATAAGGAATAGTGAGAATATTGTAGTTCTATAATAAACCTAACAACATTCAAATAAAAATTTGAATTTAGATTTTCTGCTGTAGTAACAGTAAGGAATCAAAACTTTATTGAGAACTAATTACATTGTACCTGCCTCTTGCTCAATGCAGCCACTTCCAGCATTTTCACTGGAGATGATTTCAGTCACATAATTTGGTTACAAATGTGGGTAGGCAGACTATATGTTTCCTGTGATTTGCCCCCTACCGATGCTGGATGCAAGGGGCACCTATTTGATCTTGAATGTCCCATCTTGCTATCGGTGGTGAAAAAGCACTTTAAAATTATAAACATTTGAAATCTGTGCAATCAATCAAAAGATTAATTCAACATACCAACAATGGCAATTCAAAAAATAGTATGCAGGCATTCAAGGTCTAAAATTCTGAAACAGGTTGATTCAGGAAAAAAAAATCGATTGAGGTAATGGGTTTGCAGTGATTAGTTAGTAGAATTTCTACACTGTTTCATTACTTCCCATAAAGGTTTTGTGAAAAATCTAGGTCCATCCCTCGTGGCAGATGGCAGGACTTCATTAACTGACCACATATTGCAAGATCACCAACGTCTAGTCAATAACAAGTGACAGGTGAGAGTGAGGGCTGGCATCATTTAAAGGTCAGTCTGCAACCTCCATGCACCTTCGCACATAGACAGCAGATGATGGAATGAAGCAAAAATAAGTCTGAAGATGAAGGCTTCAGAAAGGAAGGGTAGCTGCAAGTTGCAGGAATGCTTCACAAGGTTCACTCCTACAGGCACCAAAGCAATGGAGGGAAATTTTCTTTTCTGTGGACAGGGAGAAGGGAGCAACCATCATGTGACTGAACATCAATCGTGTGCTTTTGTTTCTTTATTCATTCACAGGATGAGGGCACTACTGGCTAGGCAGCATTTATTGCCCATCCCTAATTGCCCAGAGGACAGTTGAGAGTCAACCACATGAGCTGTGCACAGCTCATCCTTGACCTGTGTTGATTGTTGGTTAAGAGAGATCGCACACGGATTTATGAACCAGTTGGCAGCTGTGGTCCACTTCAGGTAAGCAGGGGAACGCAGGCCAATATTGTAAGAGTAAAGGACATATTTCTGAAGGCACTGGGGACTCTTCTTGAGGGGTTCATTGCATTAATGGCAGAGCCTTGTGGCCTTCAACGATGACATGAATGCTTCATGCAGCCCTGAGGATAAAGGTTTCACCTGCACAAATGCAAGCGGCATAGGTTGTGCCAAATCCCACCAGGTCTCACTCATATAGAGGTCATCAATTGAGGCAATCCTATGCCCTGGAGCAGCAAGGGCAGCAATCGGCTTTGACATCAGTTACAGGCACCAGGATGACACAACGTAGGAGGACTGAAGATTTTGCACAATGGCACCTGGTTGGACTTTGGGTGAGACTGGGTGATACGTAGCTGCTGAATTTCACTGTTGTTTTGTGCATCTTAAATTTCGGTGAAATGCAGAATTAGATTGCTCATTTGTTTATTTCTACCCCGGTGAGTTGTAGCCAAATGTTGAGGGATTTAGAAAGAGGGCATGAAATTGTAGATGCAATTGGAGTGAATATGACTTGAAAGGGTCTCATGATGGGGCCATAGACAAGCGTAGAAAATTTCATGTGAGTGTACCACAGGGAAAAGGCAATTTTGCATCCATTGGCATCTCCATGTAGTTAAGTTTCTTTCCCAATACTTTTTGATTGGGAATTACCTTCTTCAAACTGCTTTACTGTCTCTGTGTATCGCCTCCTGCTGTTGCTGCTTCTCTGGTGGAAGTTGCCTTTTCCCATGTGCCTGATGCAATTGCTCTCCCCACTCTTCCTCCTCACTGGAGGAGCAAGGCTCAGATCAGGGGATTTGTGTAACTTCAGAACTTTTGCAGCACAGTAACTCTCACTTTCCATTATATTTCCTCTAGGTGACCTGGGAGATACTCCTGCATTAGCAGACCTCCACAATGGCCTTTTACATTAGAATCCCATCAAAAAGGGTGACATACTCTTGTGAAATAAAATGAAGAACAATGAGTGCAGGGAAAGGTGGGTGTGGTGAGGTTGGGGAGGGGTTAGTTGTTCAGTGGAGATAGTGACTCCCACTGGAGGCCAATAGCCACAGGGCACATTAACCCAAGAAAAACACATAAAGGCAAAAATATGAGAATCCCATTGGCTGTTCTAGAAACAACACATAAAAGATTTCACTTTTAAATGTGACATAGTCAAAATATGTGAAAATCTCTTAAAATAAGAGGCAGTTTATCACCTAGCCATTAAAGATCCCAGCCTTCGGTTCTCTGTCTGTTTGGAAATGGACTTGAATGAAATGACTTTAAGTTTCAAACAACACCCACCTGCTGCTGAGCTCTCATCGTTGATGAATGAGTTATCTGCTGTTTCATGGATTCAGAACACCTCACAGAAAATACTTACATCTGCATAAAATTGTGCCCATCTAGTTGCTTAACACCTGAACTGTCTGCATAGCACTGGCCTGTACGGTCCTAATCCTGCAGCCTGACTGCTCCTGAGAAAGCTGGGTGATGGCCACAAGATGTGGGGAGTTCATTCCAAGCAGCATGTTTTATCACGACTTTACTCCCTGTGTCCCTGCCCATGTCATTGCACACTACCACAGGCTCTTAAACCCCACCTTCACTGTCATTCGAAGATTAGGTATTGAAAACAAACAATTCATTATTAGTAGCACAGTATTCCTTCCAAGAGTTTTTTCATTCATGTTGCCCAAAAGTTATTTTGGTGATCATCTCTACATTTCACACTATTTGTGGGATTTACATATATTGTTATTATATTCTGCTCGTTAACATTTATCCACCCTGGTTTGACTTTTATGGCTACCTCACAGTATGGAGCATCTTGATTTAAATGATGTAGGTGTGTACCCCAGGCTAATAATTAGAGTGCAGTGTACAGAACAAGGGTTTTGAGAGGGCACTTCTGAAAAGGTCACCAATGTTCCTCACAGCTTCAAAGCTAAATGCTGTAAAAGTGATTCAATACCCGATGAGTCAAATAACAGTGTTCACCAGGTGAAAAAAAAAACATATTTATGCAATTTCTGATTGCTCAACGCATGATAATGCATATTGTTAAAGATCCTTACAAAATGAAAAGAAAGGTAACAGTTATGCATTTCCATGCAAGTCCAACAGCAGTCCAGCAGAATTTACCAAGTAAGGGGAAGGATTGCATTGCATTCTTACTCATTTTGCAAGTTTCTAGTCAGCAGTAAAAGTGGCTCAACTTCTTCTGTCCCTTAGAGATAGTGGGAACTGCCGATGCTGGGGTCTGAGATAACAAGGTGTGGACCTTCAGGAACACAGCAGACCAGGCAGCATCAGAGGAGCAAGAAAGCTGACGTTTCAGACCCAAGAGAGTGGTGAGCTAGTCAAATTCTCTGCCACAGAAACCAGTTGAGTCTAAACATTGACTGTTTTCCAGAAGGATATAGATATAGTTCCTACTGCTAAAGGGATCTTAGGGTATTCGGGAGAAATGGGGAACAGGGTACTAAGTTGCATGACCAGACATGATCTTATTGAAGATAACGAGGTGTAGAGCTGGATGAACACAGCAGGCCAAGCAGCATCAGGGGAGCAGGAAATTCAGATTTCTAAAGAAGGGTCTAGACCCGAAATGTCAGCCTTCCTGCTCCTCTGATGCTGCTTGGCCTGCTG
>JAHRHZ010000050.1:14229112-14289729 GCA_024137785.1 Ginglymostoma cirratum
TAACGAGGTGTAGAGCTGGATGAACACAGCAGGCCAAGCAGCATCAGGGGAGCAGGAAATTCAGATTTCTAAAGAAGGGTCTAGACCCGAAATGTCAGCCTTCCTGCTCCTCTGATGCTGCTTGGCCTGCTGTGTTCATCCAGCTCTACACCTTGTTATCTCAGATTCTCCAGCATCTGCAGTTCCTACTATCTCATGATCTTATTGAACAGGTTCGAAGGGTGAAAGGACCTCTACCTACTCCTATTTTCTATGTTTCCATATGCTGGGAATTAGAGGGACAGAAGTAGACCCCACTGGAAGAAAAGTGAAAAGGAACAAGTCTTTCAGAATCTCTGGCTACATTTGGGCTTCATGCACCAGAGATATAATTACTGGGCCTTTCCAACATTGTGCTTTCTATGGTGACTGCTTCAGTTCCAAAAAGCTCAGAGATGAGGGGCATTAATGGTCATGACCCACAATAACTGCTGTGGGTACACTTTTTGGGGCAATACATTTTTGAGAACATTGAATGGTAGTTAGACCCAAATGAACATGAACCTTTATCACTGCTCAATTTGATCTTTCTGCATTCTCAGATTATCTCACAACCTTTCCTCCCACCAGACATCTAATGGATATTAATTCTGGACTGACGATTTTCACACCTATGTTAATGTATACCACAGGTCTATTATATTATTACTTTCAAAAATTACCCTTTTTCACTTCCTTCACATTAAGCACCTATGATTATTTTGCCTCAGTAAAGAATTTGCCTGCAATAGTTTCACTCGTTCCCTCCATAATGTTGAATATTTCTCCTACACACATCTAAGACACTTGCTTTCCAAAGAAATTATGCCAAACTCCCTCACGATATTTTTTTCTACAGAGGCAAATCAGAATGCACTGAGAACTAAGTTTCTACTACAGCAGAGCTACATTATTAGCATGGGTTTAGTAATTACGGGGAAGGGCAAGCGAGCATGGTAGCATGGGAAACAGACAGACCTGAGGATGTGGAGGCTAGCATATTGTGGTGTTATCATGCATCCACCAGCCAGTCAAACTGTTATCTTGACCGGTGGAGGAGACAACATACTAGCAGCAGAATTGTTACGTATTGGAGGTGAGTGACTATGTCCCATTTCAAGACATGTGGAATGATTCAGTTTCTTTATTTTTACTTCTATTGGGAAAGTTGAATGATCTGGAAGGGAAAATAATTGGAACAAAATCACCTGCTAAGCGATTTAGTCTTTTCAAGCTGAGTGTTAATGAAAGAGGAATTAAATATAAAAGCTTTGCTCAGTTATCAGTTATTAAAAGGTGTCACTGCTAGATTTTTAAGACTTACAGTTCCTATATCTGTTTGAGTGTATTATTTTTTAAATTGTAGGCAATAGTTCAAATTGAAAGAACATTGAATTTCATTTCCTTGGTCTTAGAAGAAAAACAATTTAAAATGTAAGAATTCTTTGTTAAAAATAAATATAAATTCATGCATTCAAAACACATTCTGAATCATGTAAGTAAAATCGTTACGACAGCATTATTTCTCTGTGAATTTAATTTACACCCTAATATTAAATTACACTGATTGAAACAGGATGTCATTTATTTTGTAATAATGTTCATAAGAATTATTGCAAACATAAAACAGGAAATTTCATCATATTACAAAGCACAGACATCCATTCCTTAGAACTGCCAAATTTTACAATTCCTGATAGAGTGTATGATGTTGTTTTCAATTTCTAGACTTCCATAAATGTTAATGACATTCTGGTGTTGCAGTGTATGTGCAGTATAATGGAATAGGCAAATGACAAAGATGTAATTTAATAGAATTAATAGTGTATGGAAACAGGCCCTTTGGCCCAACAGGTCCACACCAAACCTCAGACCATCCAACCCAGACACATCCCCCTATATCCCTGAACACTATGGGCAATCCACGTAAACTGCACACCATTGGACAGTGGGAGGAAACCAGACCACCCAAAGGAAACCCCACACAGACACAGGGAGAACATGCAAACTCCACACAGACAGTTGCCCACCCAGGTCCCTTGTGTTGTAAAGCAGCAGTGCTAACCACTGAGCCACTGTGCCACCCTAAATGAATGATGCGCATTGATATTGGTAAGAGAGATTGTTTCTAAAAAAAAGGATGCACAGCAGGAATTCACCAAAGCTCCTTGGATAGCACCTTCCAAACCCAAGACAGCTGCCATCTGGAAGGACAAGGGCAGTAATTACGTGGAAACACCACCACCTGCAAGTTCCATTTCAGGCTACACACAATTCTGGCTTCACACAAAAGCAGAAATTGTTGCAGAAATTCAGCAGGTCTGTTAGCCTCTGTGGAGGGGAAACAGAATTAAAGTTGTAAGTCTAGTATGGCTTTTCTTCAGAACTTAAGTTCTGATAAAGGATCACTGGATTTCAAATGTTAGCTCTGTTTTCTCTTCGCAGATATTGTCAGACCTGCTCAGTTTCTCCTGCAATTTCTGTTCTTGTGTTCTTTGCATCGGTGGCTCAGTGATTAGCACGACTGCCTCACAGCACCAGGGACATGGGTTTGATTCCACCCTAAGGCGACTGTCTGTATGGAGTTTGTACATTGTTCCTTTGTCGGGGTGCTTCGGTTTCCTCCCACAGTCCAAAGATGTGCAGGCTAGGTGGATTGGCCATGCTAAATTGCCCAAAGTGTTCAGGAGTATGTAGATTAGGTGGGTTACAGAGTTATGGGTCTGGGTGGGATGCTCCAAGGGTTGGTGTGGACTTGTTGGGCTGAAGGGCCTGTTTCCACACTGTAGGGATTCTATGAATCTGCAGTTCTTTATTTCACCATTCTGGCTTTTCTCATTTCCTCTTAAGAAGCTGGTGGTGAGCCACCTTCTTGAGCTGCCGTAGTCTATTTGTGTAGGAAGACTCACAATTACTGTCAAGACAGGGAGTTACAGTATACTGAAGGAATGGTGATATAATTCCAAGCCAAGATATTTTAACAAGGTGCACCAGTAACAAAATGTGTTTCATTTCCAAATGTGTCTCCACCATGCAGTGGATTAAATCATGGATTGTCTCTCTCTGATAGTCTGATACCATGCGTAAGGATTGCAGTGTTCCCAGAATATTGATCACAAAAACAAGTACAAGTCTTGATATTGTTTTGACGTTGTGACCCTGCTCATCACCTCACTTGCACTTTAATCCCTACAAGACTACTCGCAGCCCTGCTCCAACACTGCCCACCGCTCACGCCAAGTAAAGCAGCAATGGTTCAGGAGTGGATCAGTGAGCAAGATGGCCAAGCACTGGGGACAGATCTGGCAACTGGCGAGCAGGAGGCAGCGATGATCAGCAGCAGGTGGTGATTGGGAGGCAGCAAGTAGGTGATGAGTTTTTAACAGTTGCAAAACTATGTTATTGGCAATAATGGGAACAGTGCTAACAGTGTAGTGAGTGCCCACTTCCTGGTCAGTGAAAAAGAGGTATAATGTAATCAAAGACAGTTAACAATTTTTTTTAGGAAGCAGAATCCAAAATTAGCAAGGAAAGGCAGGAAGGAAAGCATAAGAGCCAATGGAAGTATATTTGTGACTGAGAGACTGTAGTAAACCAGATGGATTCCATTGACTATGAAATCCTTGATTGGGACCATTAACCTGAGCCAACCAGGAAGCCCTGAATGACCAATATAAGCAGGGGATTTAGAATCTCCTCTATTCAGGGGACTGACTCTGACTTGGCTGGCCACAGCCAATATACTATGTACAAGGAAATAAAGGGTGACTTGGTGATCAGATACTGGCCTCTGTGGAGTTATTTCAGAGACTGTTCTCACTGGGGTTCTTCAGCACTCAGTTCTAGGTCAATCAGTTGCCTTTGTGGTATATATCAATGACTTGGGCTTGGGTGTAATGATAATGAAGAAGAAAACTATAAACTGCAGATAGTAAATTCATGCACAAGTCAGACGTCAGACTGGAAGCAAATTGAGTTCAATCTGGAAAAGTGAGTTAATGCCTTTGAGGAAGGCTAACAAGGAAACAGAAGTCACAATAAATAATCGGATACTGAGAAGTGCAGAGGACCACACAGATGTTGGAGTGCATGTTTACAGATCCCTGATGGTGGTCGAACAGTTAGAGAAGATAGATCAAAGGAAAAAGAATGCTTGCCTTTAATGGCCAGGACACCAAAAAAAAAGCTGAGAGGTTATTCATGAGACATTGTCATTAGTACTCGGGAAAGAGGGAACTGTTCCACTGGAACATCTCCGCTTTGAATCATACTGGAACCAGAGACCTGGTGAATCACATATCTAACTAAGGCTTTAGATCGGTCTTTAAACTAAATGGTGAGGTATTCAGTTACACACAAAATTTGAAAAAAAAATGCAGTAAGGAGAATGTAGGGGTGCAATTATTGATTTCAGCCCATCGTGTCTGACCAGTTGAACTCAAGACCTTGACTGTCTCGGAACAAAACCAAAATTACTTTTCATAGTAAAGGACCGCTAGAGGTGGTGATCATTGCATGCTAGAATTTCAAATTCAGTTGGAGGGCTAGAAACTCGAGTCCCACTCTAAGGTTCTGAAGCTAAACAAATGTAATTGCACATCCATGAGGATAGGTTTGTTCCTGGTGGACTGGGAAGAAAATATAAAAGTAGGACGGTTGATGAAAAGCAGCAAATATTGAAGGAAATATCCAGTTCCTCCCAATTAAGATGTATTCCAAAGAGAAAGAAAAATTATTAGAGGGGTAAAACTTCTTTGGCTAAGCAAGGAAGTTAAGGACAACATAAGAGCAACAATCATATTGTAAAGACCAGGGGCAGGATGGAAGATTGGGAAACTTTTAAAGATTAACAAAAATACAAGGAGAACAAAGTTAATTATTGAAGAAGACCATTGTAAAATATAAAAAATCACAGTCTTTATGGATGGTGGAGACAAAAGCCATCATAATATTTTAAAAGGTATTTAGATGTACACTTACAAAGTCAAGACTTACAAGGCTATGGGCCAAAAACTTAAAAATGGGATTAGAATTGCTAGGTGTTTGTTTTTGACCTGTGCTGATCAGTGGACTCATGACCCAGTTTCTTTGCTGTAGATCTCTATGGCTCTATGGATCATAGACTGGAATCATAGAACCCTCACAGGGTGGAACAGGCCCATTCAGCCCATCAAGTCCATACTGACCCCTTGAACAGCGTCCCAACCAATCCCAGCTGCCCACTCTATTCTTGTAACATTGCATTTCCTATGGCTACTCCACCTAGCCTGCACATCTTTGGACTGTGGGAGAAAAGTGGAGCATCCAGAGGAAACCCACCCAGACACAGGGAGAATGTATAGATTTCACACAGAGGGTACCTGAGGGTAAGAATTGAATCTGGATCCCTGGATGCTATGAGGCAGCAGAGCTAACCACTGCCACCCCTACAAGTATAAATTAAGTAAGTGAGTGGCTAAAGTGAATTATGGTCCATTAGAAGATGAAACCGTGTATTTAATAGTGGGAATACAGAAATGACAAAGACACTAAATCAATATTTTGTCTCAGTTTTCATGGCAGGTGACACCAAAATTATCCCAATAGTAACAGATAATGCAGAGAATGCAGAAAAGAATGAATTAAAATAATCACCAATAATATAGAGAAAGAACTGAGCAAATTATTGGGAATGAAAGTAGTTAAGCCCCAAAGCCTGATGGCTTACACCTAGGGCTTAAAGGAAATAGCAGCAAAGTTAGTGGATGCATTGATTATAATATTCCGAATTTCCCTGAATTCTGAAAAGGTTCCAGTGGACTGCAAAGGTGCTAATGCAATGTTCTTATTCAAAAAGGGGGGGATATAGAAATTGAGAAACTATGGTTCAGTTAGTTTAACGTCTGTTACTAGGAAATGGCCAGAACCCATTTTTAAGGGAATAGTGATGGGAAATTTGGAAAGTCCGCCACTGTCAGAATGGTTTTATGAAGGATAAGTCACGTTTGACTATTTTGCTAGAGTTCTTCAAAGATGTAACAAGAAAAGTAATTAAT
Organism: Ginglymostoma cirratum; assembly: GCA_024137785.1. Lineage (NCBI taxonomy): Eukaryota > Metazoa > Chordata > Chondrichthyes > Orectolobiformes > Ginglymostomatidae > Ginglymostoma > Ginglymostoma cirratum. The sequence goes on from JAHRHZ010000050.1 coordinate 14,235,166, forward strand.
GGAATCCCAGCAGATGTAATGTATTTAGACTTCCAGAAGGAATTTTGTGCCCAAAAGATTAAAACAAAATATCCCACAGGTTTGGCGACAATAAATTAGCTTGGAAAGAGAATTGGCTAGCCAACAGAAAGCAAAGTGTTGGATAAATGGGTCTTTTTTCTGGTTGTTTAGCTGTGGGGTGCCACGGGGTTTAGTCCTCAGGCCCCAACTACTCACAATCTATATTAATGACTTGAATGCAGAGATGGGGTGTACTTTAGGAAACACTGCAGATGATGGTAAAATAGCGGAAGAGGTAAATTGTTGAAATCCCATGGTTCCAATGAGCCATCCAGAGAGCCTTGCATACCTAGCTTCTGTGGATTTTAATTTTTTGCCTCGGCCTCAAAGTGGAAATATCCTCTGAATTACCAGCCTGTCTTAGGAGTGCCAATCTCTGACATTATTGTAAGTAAGTTAGAAGTAAGTACATAGGAAATAAGAAATTTACAAATGGATATGGATAGGCTAGGTGAAGGGGTCAAAATTTGGAACATGGAGTTTAATGTGAATAAATGTGAAGTTATCCATTTTAGTTGGAAGAATAATAAGGTTACTTATTATCTAAATGGAGAGAAACTTCAAAATGCACAGTGCAGAGGGATCTGGGTGTCCTTGTGCAAGAGTTGCAAAATACTAGTATGCTTGTACAGCAGGTAATGAGTGGAAATTGAACTTTGGCACCAAAGGAATACAGTATAACAGCAGGGAAGTGTGGCTGCAATTGTACAAGGCATTGGTGAGACTGCATCTCAAATACTGTGTGCACTTTTAGCCTCCTTAAGGAAAAATGTAATTGTATTGGAGACAGTCCACCAGATTAATTCCAGAGATGAAAGGTTTATCTAATGGTTTATCTAAGGGTTCTGAATCAGTGGAATTCAGTACACCAGAGTACAGCAGATACCAGATCATTGAATACATTTAAGAAGGAAGCATATAACTAGTAATGGGCTGAAGGATTATGGGGACTGAGCAGGAAAGTGGAGTTTTGAGGCCAAGATGAGGTCATTCATGATCATATCAAATGGTAAAGCAGGCTCGAGAGATTGAACGGCTTACTCCTGCTTCCAGTACTCAAAGCGCAGCAGTGGCACATCTGAAGAGTCGTATTCAACTCATAATGTTAACTTTGTTTCGTTTTCCACAGATGCTGGCAGATCTGCTGAGAATTCCTAGCACTTTGTTTTCACAGAAATGGATGCTTATTAGTTAGAGTGGATAAATAAAGCTCCAACAATGCTCAAGCTTGGCACTGACCAGGACAAAGAAATATGCTTAATCGGTACACTATCCAGCATCTTGAATATTCAGTCACTCACAATTGTCAGCAGCGTGTATTGTCTTCAAAATACATAGCAGTAACTCGCCAAGACAATGACAAATTGACTGGGGGAAGAGAGTGGCAATTCAATTGTGTAATGAAAGCTGTTTGAAAAATCTTCATCTAAAGATAATAGGCAGGACATTCCCAGACTCAGGGAGCTGGGCTGGAAGGTCAGTAATGATAGGACGATGGGTGTGAGGGGGAAGGTCTCCTACTAATTGAATCAGAGGGGGACCAGCTATCTCCTGTTCACAGGTTGGCAGCCCTCAAAAAGGGAGGGCTGCAGGCAGGAAAAGCAAATCCCTCGGTTCCAATGAGTCATCCAGAGAGCCTTACATGCCCATCTCCTGCAGTTTTTAAATACTTCCTTTGGCTTCAAAATGGAAGCACCCTCTCAATTACCAACCTGCCTCAGGAACGCCAACCACTGGCTGGGGTGCCACCCAGGCTTCAGGGCTGGGATTGCAGCTTCTACTGTCCTTAAGTGGACAGTAAGCAGAGAAGTGGCCAATCAGGAGGTTGGATCTGAGGAAGTTGCTGAATGAATCCTGCACAGAGCTCAGGAACCTCCCATGGTCCCAGTGTGGAGGTTCTGAACTCTTTGTTAAATTACTGCTTCTTCAAACTGATTTCAAATTGAAACTTTAATACATCAAAATATACATATAACCTCCTGAATTAATTATTCATACTCTCTCTCAGTCTCATTTTCCTCAAGCTATGAAAGTACATTTTATGAATCCAATAAATGAATTGCTTTAAAAATTTAGGAAATAAACATATGCAGGGTCATATATCAAGAAATATTATAACATAATTATTTCTGCAGTGGACTGGATTCATTGCTGTGTGTAGAAACTACATACTAAAACAGAAGTTGCATGTTAAACTCAGTCTTCAGATACACCAGGGACCTGTTTACCTGTGTGCTTATAACCTCAAAGCTCCTTCTGGTTGATGGTTACGTGAAATTATTGTTGCTCTGATTGCCTCAGAAACCAAATTAATTCCAACCAAAAATTGTTGTAAGGAGCAATTTTTTTTAACGTAATACTTTCATTTCTTAATCAGGAGAAGAGTTTAAATAGCCAGGCCATGAGTTTCTATGTGGTCCTTCTGATCTCCTACTATTATCATAGATCATAGAATCCCTACAATGTGGAAACAGGCCCTTTGGCCCAACAAGTCCACACAGACCCTTGGAGCATCCCAACCAGACCCATCCCCCTATAACCCATGGAGGAGGAAACCAGAGCAAACCCACACAGACACAGGGAGAATGCGCAAACCCCACACAGACAGTCACCTGAGGGTAGAATCAAACCCAGGTCCCTGGCACTGTGAGGCAGCAGTGCTAACCTCTGTGCCACTGTGTTTCCCCAGAAACCAGGGCTTGTCAGGGATTTGAACTCAGGACCTCTCTCAAATCCACGCTCTACAATTCCCCAAAGCGAAAATCATACCCCTAGACCAACGAGCCATTTCCACCCTTTACTTTGATAGAAACCTGGTGGAATTCCTGTAGAAACTGTATGAACAGTTATTTTTAATTATTGATGTAGCTTGTTTTGGGAGAATCCACTGATTCTTGCCGGAAAATTTTCATTGAAATTGAAGCATTCTGCTGAAATGCCCAAGCCTGAATTTGAAATAACAGAAAATAACATAGTTGACCAGCCAAAGTAAAAGATAATATTATGCTGGTTTGATCACCTTTCGTGGTAAAGTAATAAATTCACACAGGAAAAATGAGGCAAAGAAAGAATTCTCCCTATAATTATATTAACCCACATAATTTCATCTCCTGGGAGAGGCGAGAAATCTTAAATTAACATTGCATGAAGGCACAATGGTGCTTCTGAGATGACAGACAGGAATTTATCAACAGTATTTATCCTCATATGTTAATCCATTCTTACATATTTATTGAAGTTGTTTTAAAGATGTTTGTTTCCTCTATTATGAATCAGTATTAAAATTACAGTATTCCAATGATTTATTTCTAATTTCTAATTTCAACTGTTAATGTCATATTCATGTGCTCTGTTTTAGGTCATAGTCAAAGCAAAATCATCAAACGCATCCACAGCACATTGCCCTTTCATTATTTCAAGGATTTAGATTGCATCCACGTTTCATCTTGTCTCTTGAATCCTGAAATCATTGTCCTTTCGGTTTGTTTCATTAACCCTCTTTTGATGTTGAGTCATCAAACTAAATAAAATATTCGAACGGAGGCCTTACTTTACCACCAGGTGACCAGCTAAAATACCTTCAAGGTCTTAATCGTAGCCAATTTCATTACCAGTTTCATGTTCATCAGATCATTTTAATGAATAATCAGCAACTACACACAAAATTATCAGTTACATTTTCATCATGCACAAATTTGATTTTTTTGTGCTTTCTGTGAGCATAGCTAGCAAAGCCAGCATTCATTGTCCACCAGTGGTTGCCCTTGAGATGATAGTGAGGAGCTGCCTTCTCAAACTGCTGTATTTCATGGGAATAAGTGCTATTAGAAACAGAGTTACAAAATATTGTCTCCAACAATAAAGGAATGCTAATATAATTCCAAGTTCTGATGGTCTGTGTCTTGGAGGAGAACTTGGTGGCGTTCTCATACATCTACTGCCCTTGTCCATCTAGATGAAAAGAGTCACATTTGAAATGAAGGAAGTTTGACAAATTACAGCGCAGCATCTTGTAGACAGTACACGCTGGTACACCACTGTACACTGATGTGTAGAGGATAGCCTTTGAAGGTGACAGATGGGGTGCCAATTAAGTGGGCTGCTTTGGATGGTAAACGTCATGAGTCTTGTTGGAGCCACTCTTTTCAGGACAAGTGGTGAATATTCCTGATTTGTCTTGTAGATGAGTGATAGGCTTTGGGGAGTCAAGAAGTGAGTTATTTGTCATTGAATTCCCAGGCTCTGACCTTCTCTTATAGTGGCTGGTCCAGATCAAATTCTGGTCAATTGTAATGCCCAAGAAGTTGAAACCAGGGCATGCAGTGATTATAATGCCATTGAATGCCAAACAAATATGGTTACATTCTCCCTTCATGGGGATGATTGGTGCGTGGCACTAGGTGTCATGAATATCATTTGCCAATTATTAGCCCAAGCTTGGATGTTATCCAGATCTTGCTGCATATGGATTTTTTAGTATCTGAGGAGCTCTAAATGGTGTATAACCTTGTAAAATTATCAGTGAAGATTCCTATTTTGGAGTTCAGCATGGAAAAAAGGTTGTTGATGAATCAGCTGAGGAATGTTTATTCTTAGGACATGACCTTGAGGAACTCCTGCAGCAATGTCCCAGAAACGAAACAATTGGCTTTCAAAAATCACAAATGTTTTACTTTGGGCTAGGGTTAGCTCCAAACAGTGGAGAGTTTTCCCTCTTATTGCCCTAGTCTCCAATTTTGCTAGGACTTGTTAATGCCATACTCAGTCAAATTCTGCTTTGACATCAAGGGTAGTCACTCCCACTTCACAGCTTGAGTACAAGTCTTTTGTTCATGTTTGAACCAAGACTGGAATGAAGTCAGGGAATGAGTAACCCTGGTGGATTCAATGTGCTTGTGTCCTCTATCATGGAGGTCTCAGATGACAGTATGCAGAAGAGGCTGGACCAGCCATTATCTCTCGATGAGCTGACCAAGGCCCTTGAGTCCTGAGAAAAGAATAAAACTCCCAGAAGCGATGGCTTACCAGCCGAATTGTATACAGCTCTGTGAGACTTGATTGGCCAGGCCCTACTGGAGTTGCACAACAGTATGCTTCGGGCAGGTAGCGTTTGTGAATCCGTGAAGAAACGTATCATCACCCTCATCTACTGGCAGAAAGAGGAGATGGAGGAAATTAGGGATTGGCGACCAATTTCATTGCTGAATGCAGATTGCAGAATCCTGTCTAAGGTCATTGCCAATGGGGTCAGGTCTGCTGCGGAATCGGTGATTCGCCCAGACCAAACCTGCGCTGTACTGGGCAGGACAATTTCCGAGAGGCTCGTGCTCCTCAGGGATACAACTGTACGTGCAGCACAGGGACATGGATATCTGCCTTATCACCTTGCACCAGGGCATGGCCTTTGACAGGATATCACAGACCTACATCCTGTGGGATGTGCTCTCCCAAATGGGCTTTGGGGAGGAAAACCACAATTAGATCCAACCGCTCTACACCAACATCAGTAGTGCAGTCTCAATCAGAGTGGGAATCAGAAAGCTTCCAATCAGATCTGGAGTCAGGAAGGGCTGCCCACTCTCTCCTGCCTTGTTTGTGTAATGTATAGGGTCCTTTGCTGAGTTCATCAGGAAGGATGTGAGCCTGAGAGGGGTGGCTATTCCTGGCAGCAGAGGCTGCAGGTCAAAACCTCTTTGCCCATGGATGACATCGCCATTTTCTGCTTCGATCCAATGTCAGTGCACAGCCTCATGAGCATCTGCAACCAGTTCAAATTGGCCTCAGGAGCCAAGATAAATCGAAGCAAGAACGAGGCCATGTTCTTTGGAAACTGGGCCATCAGATTCATTATCCCTTTCACTGTCAGGACAGATAAGTCAAGGTGCTGGGAACATGGTTTGACGGGGCGAGGGCATGTGCCAAAGTTTGGAAGGAGCATAACACCAAAGTGAAGCAGAAACTGGGCTTTTGGGAGCACTGCTCCATCTCCATTGTGGGTAAAAACCTGGTCAACAGGTGTGAGATACTCTCTCTGTTGTTGTATATGGAGAAGGTCTGGCCCAGTCCCCAAAACTGCACTGTTGCAGCCGCCTGAGCCATCTTCCACTCATCTGGATATCTAAGATGGACCATTTCTGCAGGGACAACATGTACAAAGCTCTGGATAAGGGGATGAAGATGTAGCCAACACTACCCTCAGCCTAATGGCCACCTTTGTATGTGGCTGCACATACTGTATGTAGACCCTTGATACACAAACACTAAGTGTCTCTATGTACCTATCCCTCATGTTACAAAGAATGGAGCTGGCCTTGTTGTTGCAGAACACTCTAAGCAGCTGGACTGTTCCACATCATCTGTCCTTCATGGAGAAATTTGCAAAGAAAAACACATTTCATCACAAGTCCATCAGGAAGTGGTCAGCAAGTAGTATCCTTGAGACTCTGCAGGAAAAGGAGAGGGTGGATCCTTTTGGGTTGTTCCCTGAGCAGACTGTCAAAGACATTTGGCAAAATGCCTCATCACCTGAATTTTCCAACAAGCAGCAAGACATCTCTTGGCTGGTGTTGAGAAGGGCACTCACTGTGAGATCCTTCATGTATGCCTGGACTTTCTCTGCCACCGCACACTGCCTTTGAAGTGACTGTGGAATGGTAGAGACTGTCACACATTTCCTTCTGGAATGCACCTTTGCAAAGGAAGTCTAGCGAGAGATGCAGTGGTTCTAGTCGAGGTTCATTCCAAGCAGCTCTGTGATGCAGGGCTCTGTGCACTACGGTCTATTCCCTGGGGCACACACTGAGACAAACATTGACTGTTCCTGGAGGACCATCAACTGGTGAAAGAGGCTATCTTCGGTTTTCCTGAAACCTATTGGTCACCCAGAGCAAGGATTTGACCTCGACTGAGTGTTGCAAACTGGCACATTCCAAGGTTCAGGACTACATGCACTATAGCTTGGGGCAGCTGCTGCTCAGGCATTGTGGGGAAAAACCACCATCTAAGGTCTTTCTGCTAAAGTACAATGGAGGTCCATTCAGTTATCGGGTCCTCCTGGTACCTCAAATGTACATAAATATAGACTTGCATAAGTAAGAAATGCTTTCGGTTTGTTGGAACTGTTGGGAAAGTCAAATTCCAATGTTTGCTTGTCCTCCATAGGCTAGGACTGTACAGAACCGAACTGCTTTCGTGACAATGTGTGTACTTAAAGTTTTTTTTTCATGAATAAAGTATATTCTTGAAATAAACAAAACTTCCTTACACTTCCCCCTCTATCAAAACTCACCTGACTTTCCTCAGCTGTCCATCCAACATTTCCAGATGTCTCTGAATATTCCTAACTTGCCTCGAGTTAAGTATCTGACCATACAACAGTATTTCAAGTGAAAATAAGGTAAATAGCAGGGCACCCTGCACCCCTGTCACTTTCCTGCTTCCATACTGATTAAGGCCAGGACAGGAGTAAGTATGAATGACCGTTCCATTCAGCTGTCAATGAAGTCTCTTAAGTGAATAATTAATGCCCACTTTTTGGGCTAATCAAGTCACCAATGATATTCACCAAGTGATGGGTAGGGGACTTGTCCTGGTGGTAAGTCAAAAGCAATCCTGTCAGGGTTGACTGTGGGCTTCCAGGGAGGTTTATCATTGTCAGGCAGCCAAGGGACGTGGCATTGAAAGGTAGCACTGATGCATTGACAGTCAGTCCCCATGCCTATTCTGCTAACTCTAATCCCCTTCTTAACCACAATCTCCACTCAACTGACTTCCTTTTGTCATCACTCCCTTGTAGCCTGGTCCCCTCAGTGATCCTGGGCATTCCCAGCAGCAGACATTGCTTCCCTTTTGGTAGTGCCAAGCAATTAACAGTTGCCAGCTTTGTATTGTAGGCAGTTCTGTGAGGGATGGGATTTCTGGCCCCAATGTCCTTGATCCTGCAGAAGACCTGTCATTGCCTGGTTAAAGTTTGGAAAGGCAATTAATTCAGCAGGTCTTCCCAAATCATGCAGCAAAGGCTCTCATCAGCTGTCCAGCTGGCAAAGAGTATCATCTGCATTAAATTCTGCCCGTATGGGGAGGGTTACTGTGAGGCTTGCTACAAAAGAGTGATAGGGTGACTAGAAGTGTCAGCTGTTTAGGTACCTGCAGGCAGAAGAATGTCAACAGGAAGTTGTGTTATCCTGAAATGTGTTCTGCCGGGGATTTCTGGGCGAGTAAGATTGTGGATCTTGGCGTCTGAAGTCTTCTGCCAGCAATCATTCTTGCCCTCCTAAGGTCCTCTTAACGTACAGTCTCCAGGTTAGAGAAACACATACCTACTGCCCTACTGCTGACTTCTTCAGTCAATTCCATCCAATGCCTGCACAGTTGGTGGAACTTTCTCTCACTCTTCTTCCCATCCTTTGTAGAGCTCATTTCACCGTATTTCCTCAGTAATTAATAGGAATTCCAAGAAAGAAGGCTGGCAGCCAGTTGTCCCAGGTCTTCTTACAACTGCTGTGTTGCTGCAGTCTGAAACTTCCAGGTGCTGCCAAGCTTTCCTTACAAATTGTCCCGATAAAGCTGTCATCCTGCTATCCCTGCCTGATTTTTCAGAGAGGCTAAAGTTGAAATCTTAATTGGTGTGCTCCGAAGAAGATCAACTATTGAATGCACAGCCAAATTCCAAACTTGAAAATGCTCTCTCCACTGTAGCAGGGACAGAGGTAATAGGCTTCTACATTATACTGCTCTGTTAAGCACGGCTCAATGAATGGCTATATTATTGATCTTCACTAGCTGTATCCTATTGCAAGTTGTTTTCAGTCCACAAATTTCTGTCATTTAGAACCTTTCCTTCAATACTTCTATAAAGTAAGTCAAAATTAATACATTCTTTGAAATAACAGCATTGGTCCTGTTAGCTTCATAATAAAACTCTGGGCTAATAACAACACACACTTTTCCCCTGCCTGATTGATCTATTGCTAGGCATTCCTTTAGGCCCCTGACTTGCATCTAGTCGGTCATTTTTTCTTCTAACCCCCGATGACTGGCAGCTGGCTGTGAGGCTTTAGCTCATCAGTCCTATACTTAGAAGTCCTGCAGATCAATTTTCCATTGGCCTCTCGTAGAATGTGCATCCAAGACAGGCCCTGATTTGTGCATGATCCAACTTCTAGGCTCTTGTTGCCAAAAATATGGTACATGCATCTTATTTTGTACTTTCTCACAAAATACCAAAGCTCCATAAAGTAAATGCGTCCTTCTCTTTATACACATTGATGTACTCAAAACATCACTCAATTTGTGAAGGACAACCTAGTCTTCCAAATTCATATCTTTATAAGCATTAATTAAGTTTAATTTTCTTATAACAGCAAGCATTTGGATTTAGTGTATCATTTCCATCTATAAGTCTAACATTTTTGTTACACTAGCAATATCCTCAATTACAGATTTAAAAATCTAATGCATAAACTAACAACTTGCTAGAACATGACGGAACTGGAGCATAAACCTTGGTAAAGCATACAAGGGAATGGTAATTGTTCAATTCCAAGGCAAAACTCATCAATGTGAGTGCACGTGAATAAAGTTATATAAAATTGCAGTAATGTTTGTATTTTTAAAAACAGAGTAAAGAGTGTAGGATCAAAGGAAGTGAAGTTAATTTATTGTATGGGTTAGGCATTATGTGTAGTTTAGAGAGCCTCATTATAAAAGAAAATTAAAGTTTCAGAAGGCACAGTTTCACCAGGTATAATATTCCTCCTATTTTCACAAAGCTGTTCTTGGTACATGTTCAGTGCACTCCAGGAACAGTTAAATGCTCAACCCCTCTTGAACCGCTCAGTGCGGGATAAGGTTGACTTTCCTCCTTCACTTACGTAGCTGTCAAATTGCAGTGAGGGGCCCCATTTGCCAACTCCAGCTGACCAGCATCATTTAATTGGGGACCTGAATTCAAGCACAGATCAGGGTAATCTGTAGCATTGGGCAACTTCATTTACCATAAATTTCTTTTATGGTAAAAGAGACAGTATCTAAAGAAGAGGCAGCTTAAGGCCATTTAGATCTTGAATTCAATAGAATCGCTCTTTTTTAAACTGGAGTCATAGAACCCTACAGTGCAGATGGAGGCCATTTAGCCCACTGAGTCTGCACTGACCTCTGAGGAGCATCCCATCCAGACCCACCTCCCCCCCAACCCTATCCTCATATTAATCATGACCAGTTCATCCAATCTGCACATCTTTGGAATGTGGAAGGAAACTGGGGCACCTGGCAGAAATCCACATAGACACGGAGAGAACATGCAAACACCACACCCCAAGGTTGGAATCAAACCTAGGTCTCTGGCAATATCAGGAAGCTATGCTAACCACTGAGCTGCTGTGCCGCACTTCCATAGGATTGTTACAATTGTTAGCAATAAATATAGACTATTGAATGTTAATTCCCTTTATGTGATTGTTATAACTGAGACATTTTATGAATTAAAAAGGATTTTAAAAAAGATACAAATTAGACCAATCCTGGCTGCAGTGTCAGCCGACCATAGATTGAGACTGTAATGATATTGTGTTATGTAAATGAGACACAAATGAGGTACACAGAATCTGTTTACTTGAAGAACTCTGGTGGATTTATTTACAGCTGAACATATTGTCTCCAGTCAAAGGTGTGCCTCAGGTACTGCAGAGCAAGGAGCCTGTGGTGACATAATGACATCCAGGTACGTTGCTCGCGTTCTTACACATTCAAGGGACGGGGGCATCACAGCATTTATGGCCTATCCCTAATTACTTTAGAGAAGATGGCAATGAACTACCCACTTGAACTACTACAGTGTATCTAATGTAGGAATACCTACAATGCTGTTAATGAGTACATTCCAGGATTTTGACCCATTGGCACTCAAGGAACAGCAACAAATTTCCAAGTAAGGACGATGGGTGGCTTGGAGGGTAGCTGCAAGTGGTGGTATTCCCACGTATTTGCTCCCCTTGTCCTACTCCATGGTTGTGGTGTGGGTTTAGAAGATGCTGTCTATGAAGCTTTGGTGAATTTCTGAAGTGCATATGGTAGGTAGTACATACTGCAGCTACTGAACATCGGTGGTGAGGAGAGTGAATGTTTGTGCATGTGGCATCCATCAAATAGGTTACTTTGTCTTGGATAGTGTGTTTCAACCTGACCTCAGGTGAGGTTCCCTGATTTGTTACAGTTCCTGATGGGACGCCCCAAATTGTTAACCTCTCGAGTGAGGAGAAATGAATTGGCTCCCCTTGGTTACTGACCAGCCTCCTCGGTTGGTTGTAGCAATGATAATATAAATGGAGTCTTCCCTCAATGGACATCTTTCTTCCAGTCCCAAATGAACTTAATTTAGAAGGAGCTAATTTAATCAGGCTTTCTTCTCTTAGCAAAGAAACGTGAGTTTATTAATTACTGAACACAAAATTAAATATTAAAACAGCACGGCGGCTCAGTGATTAGCACCACAGCCTCACAGCGCCAGGGTCCCAGGTTTGATTCCAGCCCCAGGTCACTGTCTGTGCGGAGTTTGCATATTCTCCCCTTGTCTGCGTGGGTTTCCTCTGGGTGCTCCGGTTTCCTCCCACAGTCCAAAGATGTGCAGGCTAGGTGGATTGGCCATGCTAAATTGCCCATAGTGTTCAGGGGTGTGTGGGTTATAAGGCGATGGGTCTGGGTGGGATGTTCCAAGGGTCGGTGTGGACTTGTTGGGCCGAAGGGCCTGTTTCCACACTGTAGGGATTCTTAAAAAAAACAACACACATACTCAGAGTAAAAATAAGAGGGGAGTCCAAAAAGAAAGGTTTTTTTAAAAAGGATTAGTCTTTTAATTATTCTTGAAGAGCAGAGAAGAGAATATTGTGATCCTTATTGGATGACTTAATAGCATCGACATTGGCAGTTGAGCAGTTGATGGCAAGATCCCTAATTTTGTAGGTAGATGGAAATAATGTAGTCTGTATTCCTCTCAATAGTGAATTCTAGCATTCAGAGCAATTTATTCCCTTTGTTTTATCTGCAGTGCAACGCTTTTTAAAATAACTGTTCTGAAAGCTATGACCCTCACGGCACTCTAGTCCATACACTACAATGTCCAGTCAATAACACAAGCAGACTAGTGTCATTGATTTTTGATCCCAAATTTGTACATTCCTATGTTTGTAAGAGATGGCCTTTTGCTGAGACAAATGTATAGTTAGCTCCCTGTGATCTCTTCTTGTTAATTCTCTCCCTGTTTGACATTTCCCTCACACTTTACAAGTGCCACATAGATGGGCTTCACATAGGACTTTGCCAGGCAGTCAAAGGATTTAAGTTAGGCCCGAAACGTCAAGTTTTCCTGCTCCTATGATGCTGCTTGACCTGCTGTGTTCATCCAGCCCCATGCTTGTTATTTCGGATTCTCCAGCATCTGCAGTACCTTTTATCTCTAAGTCCCCAATTTTTTTGTTTGTTTTCTACAGCAGATTTCATTTTTAGAAACAAATATATTTTGGAATTAAATGCATAAGATGCCCATAAATATTATGGGATTCTGATCCATTGTCGAATAAGGACTGTCTCTCCTATTGATACTGTCACGGGGAGATACATCTGCAGCTGGCAGCTGAGTGAGGATAAGATCAAGACTCTCTTTCTCTCTTATTAGTTCCCTCACCACCCATCACAGACCCAACATAAAATCTATGCACGTTAGATCTCAACCAACTCAATCAGTAGTGGTGCTACTGAGCCATTCTTGGTGATTGATGTTAAAGTGCCCTATTCAGAGTCCATTCTGTACCCTTGTCCCATCAGCAGTTCTGTGATTTTCAACTTGGTAAACTACTGATGCTTCAGGATCTGATAGGAGGCAATACATGCTGATCAGCTGGATGTTTCCTTGTCTATGTTTAATCTGATGCCATGAGACTTCATGAAGTCTGGAGTCAATATTGAGGACTCCCAGGGCAACTCCCTCTTGCCTGTATACAACTGTGCTGCGTCTTTGTTGGTGGGACAGGATGTACCAGGGAATGGTAATAGTGGCCCTTTGGATATCGTGATATATGATTTTGTTAGTATTGTAGGTATAGTCTAGTAAATTCTCTTTTATTCTGAGTTTTAGCACAAATGGGGATCAATTGGCCAACGTGGTGCCTGAAGTGGGGAGGTGATGGCTTAGCGGTATTATCACTGGTCTGTTAATCCAGAGACGCAGATAACATTCTGAGGACCTGGGTTCAAATCCCATCATGGCAGATGGTGGGTGGAATTTGAATTCAATAAAATATCTGGAATTAAGAATCTAATGATGATCATGAATCCATTGTTGATCATTGGGGAAAATCCCATCTGGTTCACTAATGTCCTTTAGGGAAGGAAACTGACATCCTTACCTGGTCTGGCCTACATGTGACCCCAGACCCACAGCAATGTGGTTGACTCTGAACTGCCTGCTGGGCAATAAATGGTGCCTAGCCATCGATGCCCTCATCCTGTTAATGAATAAAGAATCAAAATGTTTATATAAAAGGTGTGACTGGAGGAGCAGTGAGGTTTGATTGCAATGCTCTCCTTCTGTTCTGTTTATATATCAGGGAATCATTGAGACAGCATTAAAAGTAATGGATAGAAAATGATTGTATTTGAAAAAGTCAGGATTTAGGATCTTGTCCATAACTAAGACTAATGATTCTAAATGACTTGACACTTCCTTTCTTTGATAGAACACTTTGCAAATTTCTCTAAGTGTCTTATAAACTTTTAAGTAAGACTATTTTAAACATGATGTCAGTCTCTGATTCCCATGTTGGTTTACAACATGGAACATCAGGCCTTATATATCAAATTTAAACGTAGCAATTACTGGACAAGAGAAAGCAAGTTGTCCATTCCTGTCACTGAGCCTGCAATTGGTCCAGACAAAAAAGGAGAAAACATTGAAAGCTTTGAGAACCTCATGTAAAAAGTATTTCTTCCTCTTAGACATACTCTACCTGCAATATGTCATCCTTGAAACATCACATGCAGTGACACTAAGCAAAAATCTTGAATGAAATGTATGTTCTTATTAAGTTGTATTGAGCTGTATTGAGTTACTGATTAATAAAATGTATTACTGTTATTTCATTCCACTTATTTTAATTCGATCAAAGAAAGTGGTTGAGGCCAAATCATTATGTGCTTTCAAGAAGTAGGTAGATTTAACTTTTGTGGCTAAAGGGACCATGGGATATAGGGTGAGGGCAGGTTTAGTGTGTTGAGCTTGATGATCAGCCATGATCAGACTGAATAGTGGAGCAGGCTAAAGAGGTTGAATGGCCTACTCCTGCTCTTATCTTCTCTAATTCTATGTTTCTCTAACTCCTTATTTTGAACTCTTTAGTTTGAAACAATCCTACCTTAAAAGAAGTGTGAGTAATCATGAAGCAGTATTTTAATCAATATTCAACATTTGAGAACATGTAATCCAAAGAGGTACAATTCATTCATGCAGAGGATAACCTTTTATGCAATTGCTGTCAAATTCTGTGTTTCTACCACTGCTACATGCAACAGAAGTTTGCTCTGTTCTGCACATATAATGGATGTCATAGTTGGAAGCTATTCATGGCTGAAATAATTGCAACAATGAAACACGTGCGAAATTATATTTAATACAGACTCATTCTGACTGCAAATTTGGATACCCTGAATGAAATTTGGGGTGACATTTTTACCAGAGATGAAAATTTGCTAGATTTTCAAAATGCTGAGTAATCAGTCATACTTATAACCAGTCAGGAGAATCTTAACTTATCTTCATTGTTTCATGATGGGAGAATGAGGGAGCAAGAGCCTGGGTATGATGGGAAATGAGGCAGTGCTTACTCTTGGATATTTAGTGATGGTTACAGAAAGTGGCAGGAAGGTACCCCATTGTAACCAGTCTTTCAGTGAAAACATATGTAATAAGAGAAGCCAATAGTAAAGGATCGAGGGTACCTCAAAGAGGAGTTCATGAATCGACAGTCATCAAATTGGCCGAGTTTCATATCTCCCTCGGGACCAACAGGACTTATATCTGAACATGTAAGACAAGGTAGAAACTGAAACAAAAATATTAAAGCACACAGATATGATGGGTTAAGTTCTTAAATATGATAACCAGGAAATAGCAGAAACAATCCAACCATATTTAAGTGATCATCTTACCCATATTTGCCACAGCAGAATCTACAAAACAATGATTCCAATGCACCTTGATCGACCACAGGGCCCCACCTTGACACACACAGACACACAGACACACACACACACACATACACACACTCAAGTTTCAGAAAATGAAACTCATTGACCAACCTGATAATGCTATCCTATCAAAACACCTTTATATGTTAACAGGCTTTGTGATCCAAAAAAATGAAATTAGTACATGATTTAATACATTGGACATAGCTCTCTGCACTGCACTACTTCCTGGGATGAAAGGGTTTGCAGAAATTTATGACTGTAACCTTTTATTAGAGTGAAATTACATTTCTGAAGAAGGGTCTAGGCCTGAAACATCAGCCTTCCTGCTCCTCTGATGCTGCTTGGCCTGCTGTGTTCATCCAGCTCTACACCTTGTTATCTTGGAAGCATTCCCCTGATAATCCCTTTATCTTACATTCAAATTGCTCAGCACTCACGACAATTATTTATGGGCCAGAATAGTTGAGATAGCTCTCCCTCAAGGAGAAAAATCAGAAGACGATAGATATTACCTTCTTCCAGATAGCTTGCTTTTCTTTAATAACCATTTGCTGAACCACAAACACTGCAGACATTATAAGGGCCTGTGAAACACTTCAAAGTTTACCTTCCCCTTCAAAGAGTGCATTGAGAAGGGGTTCTTCCAGCTTTATACAAAAGACTACATGAGATGCTTTACTTTTTTTTACAATTTTGTTAACATAAATTAATGTGCAATACTCTTCAACTGGTCAAGTATGCTACGATACTAAAACTGTTACAAAATGCAAAACAAAATCTTAATCTAATACGGAATTTAAACATTTAATGTTAACGTCTACTAGCTTATAACATAGTCAAAATTTAAAGTAAGCAGTTACCTTAAATTCCCTGAGTAGAGTAAGCTATCCATTCTCAGTCATGAGAAAAAAGACACGTTATGAGAGGTTTTGTTTAGATTTCCAGGTTTACATTGGCCTTAATCTCATTATCTCCAATCTTGCAAACGTGGGTGTTACTTTCTTGTACAGGTTCATTCCCCCTTCATGCTAGATTTTAAACGTTAACATCATCTCAATATCATTCCTAAGTATTTGATGGGAAAATCGATTATGAGATTTTGAGTTCTTATCCAGTGAAATTATTGGTAATGTCTTATATTATGACTTTATTAAATTCATTCACGGGAGATGGACATTGCTGGATGGGCAAGCATTTTTCCCATTTTTAACTACCTTTAAAAACATTGATTGTGAGATGCCTTGCTGAACCATTGCAGTCATTGGGGTGTGGATAGTCACAGTGCTGTTAGGAAAGGAGATTCAGGAATTTAATCCAGTGATAACTCGAAAGGGAACTTGCAGGTGGTAGTGTTCTTATGCATCTATTTTCTTTGAACTGCCAAGTGGTAGAGGTCATGGATTAGGAAGATGCTGCTGGAGAAGCCTTGATGAATTTCTGCAGTGCATCTTGTAGATGGTAAACACTGTTGCCAAAACAAACGACGGTAGAGGGAGTGAATGTGGAAAGTAGCAAGCTCCTAAATGGTGATCTTTCAAACACACTCCCTGTGGTTTGAAACCTTGCCTTTAATGACAGATTCTAACAAACTATCACAAACCATAGTCTAGCCATTAATGCTAATGATCACTCAATGCACCAGGAATCCACCAGTATTCAAGCCTTACCTATCCACCAATTGCAGCATAAGTAGAAGCAGTTTGATTCAATGATCACAATGGTTGATTGATCCATATTTGTATTAAAGGCAGAGTCACCATATCCTACCAGGCTTCTCTCACGGTAGTCCTTCATAGTAATCTCAGCCGGTGTGGAAATTGAACCCATGCTTTTGGTATCACTCCATGCTACAAACAAGCCATCCAACCAACTGAGCTAACCGACCCCTGGCAACTACCCAGAATAAGACACTTTCACTAGGCCACTTTAATGAGCTCAAAATAACGCAGAACGTATTCTTAAAATAAGTGAGAAAATGGGTTAGCATCTGTTAGATATTAGAGTTCCTTAAAATTGAATTTTTCTACATGATATTTCATTTAACAGCTACTACAAATAACTAAGAACAAAGAAATTACAGTACAGGAACAGGCCCTTCGGCCCTCCAGGCCTGCACCGACATGCTGCCCGTCACAACTAAAACTCCTTACCCTTCCGGGGACCGCATCCCTCTATTCCCATCGTATTCATGTATTCATCAAGACGCCCTTTAAAAGTCACTATAGTATCTGCTACAACTACCTCCCCAGCAGCGAGTTCCAGGCACCCCCACCCTCTGTGTAAAAAACTTGCCATGTACATCACCTTTAAACCTTGCCCCTCGCACCTTAAACCCATGGCACCTGGTAACTAACTCTTCCACCGTAGGAAAAAGCTTCTGACTGTCCACTTTGTCCATGCCCTTCATAATCTTGGAGATCTCTATCAGGTCACCCCTCAACCTCCATCATTCCAATGAGAACAACCCAAGTTTCTCCAACCTTTCCTCGTAGCCAATGCCCTCCATACCAGGCAACATCCTGGTAAATATTTTCTGTACCCTCTCCAAAGCCACCACATCCTTCTGGTAGTGTGACGACCAGAATTGAACACAATATTCCAAATGTGGCCTGACTAAGGTTCTATGAAGTTGCAATATTATCTGCCAATTTTTAAACTCAATGTCCCGGCCGATGAAAGCAAGCATGCTATATGTCTTGTTGACCACCTTCTCCACCTCATTGCCACTTTCAGTGACCTGTGTACCTGTACACCCAGATCCCTCTGTCTATAAGTACTCTTAAGGGTTCTGCCATTTACTGCATATTTCCCATCTGGATGACACTTTCCCAAATGCATTACCTCACATTTTTCCAGATTAAACTCCAGCTGCCATCTCTCTGCCCAAGTTATCAACCAATCTCTATCCTGCCGTATCCTTTGACAGTCCTCATCGCTATCTGCAATTCCACCAACCTTGGTGTCAAGGACAAACTTACTAATCAGACCAGTTACATTCTCTTCCAAATCATTTACACATATTACAAACAGCAAAGGTCCCAACACTGATCCCTGAGGAACACCACTATACACAGCATTGGTATTTAACATTCAAAAATTTTAGAGTATGAAAACAAAGGGAAAAAATTACAAGAAATAGAGAGATCATAATGTCCACTAAATTAGTGTAAACCAATTACACCCTTTCTTCAGTGTGTTGTTTTCAAAAATAAAAGTATTTGTTCTTAGAAAGAATAGTAAACTAACTCTCAGATGAACGTGGGCAAGGGGACAATGATCATCTGCTTGCATGAGTGGTTGTCTCATGGCCATTGGTCAAAAGAATTCAGGAAATTATTTAACACAGCGTAGGTTACATGCCCTGAGAAATTTGATTCAACAATAAGAGCTGGGGCAGACGGGAGTTCCCAGAGAGCAATTCTCATCGGCTGGTCCCCAGACAGCAGTCTTCATCCAGCAGCCATCATCAGGCAAATGGACGATAGATCAGAAGAGGAGGAGGGAGACCCAGGGAAGGGTTCCCTAAAACCTCAACTAGACAGCAGGATACTTTAACAAGACCAATACATTCTGCATTGACAGCTGTTCATCCTCTGGTATTGGTGAACCATCAATTGTCACGGTTGTCTATTTTCATTATCTTAATTAATTAATGTATTGTATCTAAACTGCTTCTTAACAAATTCATTAAATTATCAAAAAAAACTTATAACTCATCTACTGTCTATATTAGATAATCGTGATTGTAAAATCAACAATTAGTATCAGAAGTGGGATATAGAGAAGTCAGGGTTTAAATGGCTTTAAGTTTGAGAAGCTGGGAGAAGTAGCAATCTTTGATTGAAGTTACTATGTCGTTGGGATATTCTAAAATTGGTAAAAGAGCTGCCGGGTAAAAATGATTGCCAACAGGAATGCACTGTACTCACTGTGGCAAAGGCTGTGGGTAGACCCCTATGAATAATCTATTATGTTACCTAAGGATCAAATAACATCTATTTCTTATAATGTTTTATTTTGTGATTGATAATTCATTCCCAAATTGATCTTTATTCTCTGATACTACTTTGTACTAATCTCTCAAGCTTAGTTTGCCATGTTGCATGTCTCAAGAATTCCTTGTATTTTTGTTTTGTACAAGAAAGTGACTTCATGGACAAGAGGTGCCAGGCTGTTCCAAACACTAATTGACCAATTAAATGGCTAGCATATTTGTGCTATCCTAATTTTTTCTAACCTGGATTATCTTGAAGGCCTGTGTGTCTTTTTAAATTCACAGTTCAAAGATGTCTTTCTGCGTAAAAGCTTGTCGGGCACGGAAATTTTATCTGAGGAAGATATCAATTGTTAAGCTTCCCTGTAATATTTTCAGCATGTCTAAATTCCACCTGCAGCTGTATTATTTCCTTCTTTTCCTAAACTTTCTTTATAGGTTGCCTGATAAGGAAAGCTGGACAGTTTAGACCTGCATCCATTAGAGTTTAGAAGAATCAAAAGTGATCTTACTGAAAAAAAGATCTAGATGGTCTTGGCAGGATTAATGCTGAAAGTATCTTTCCCCTTGCAGGAAAGGGTGGAACAAGGGAACACAGTTTGAAAATAAACGGTCTGCCATTTAAAACAGAGAATAGGTGAATTATTTTCTCTGAAGGTCATTAACCTGTGGAAATGTCTTCCCCCAGAGAGAGCAGTGAGAGCATGGTATACATGGAATACCTTTTTTAGCTGATTTACATGGATTCTTGGGTGTCGAGACAGTCAAAAGGGTATGTGGGCAGACAGAAAGGTAGAAGTTCAATCAGATCAGATGTTATTATATGGCAGAGATTGCTGTAGGGTGTGAACATCCGATGTTGTGTCCCCAGTTTGTATGGTCATATGATGGTGCAGTAAAAAGGTGATGGAGCGTTTCATCATTTTTTAGTAGGTATGGTCTCTGTACAATAGAAAGCATGATTTAGGAACAGAGGGAATAGCTTCCAAAGTTAATCACGACTAGAACTGATCACCCTCATAAATGTGACAGATCTCTCTGAGTGCTGCCAAGGGAAGGTAGTGTTTGAAATTAAATAGAATTAAAGAGGATAGTACATGATGAAAATTGAAGAGAACTATATCCTGATGTTTTATGTCATCTGTAGTACAAAAGAAAGTTAAAGATGAAAACAGAAATTGCTAGAAAAAGTCAGCAGGTTTGGCAGCACCTGTGGAGTGAAATCAAAGTTAAAGTTTTAGGTCCAATGACCCTTCTTTTTGCTTAGAAATTGAGAGGTTTGCTGAGTTCTGAGCCTGGCCCATTCTACCCTACCTGACTGAGTTTAGATCAGACTCTGGAACTACGTTATAGTAGGTTCAATTGTGTGAAACATTGGGCTGAATCTTATGTTAAGTCAGAGTCGCATTGAGCTTTTTTGGAGGGTTTATAATCATGAGGTCTGGGGAGCATTCTCATTATACCTTACAAAATTTGTCTCATTAATCGCCTACCTTACCCATGTGGTGTCTCTAATGTCCAATTTCTGTCCTGTCTTACCATGTGACCTTCCCAGCACAACTTGCACTCAGCAAATATCCACCACACACCAGCATTCCTTGCATTCGCGCCATCTTTAAAACACCACAGTGTATCCAGATGAGCACTGGCATTTTGAATCTTCCCTGCTCGTTAAAGGATGTGTCCACAAGATGTTGAAGAAAAGGAAGATGTCACTGCAATCTTCCAACAGGGACCTGGAGCTCCTGTTGTACGCAAGCTGGTGAGCGCCTCACAGTAACAGCTCTACCATTGGGTAAGGAGGTGACACCCCAGGCCTCTGGCACTCTGATGACAGCTGGAGACCAGCAACCTGTTCAGACCCAGGCAGCAGAGGAGGTGACAGGTGACAGATCCTCCATCTAAATGTGCATGGAGGAGCGGCAGCAGACAAACATATGGGACATAACAGCTCTCATTGTACAGAGCTGCATCTTGTGGTCCTCTGGCTGTCATGGAATTCAGGTCCAGCATCCTCAGGGTCTGCTGAGAAACCATGTACACCTACACCCCAATCGCCCCAGCCAGTGGTTTCCAACAATCAAGGCATGGTAACAGGGATGGGGTGGAGAACTTGACCCTAGTCCAGGTCGCCCTTCCTCACAAGGAGATGGGATGGTGCCAGGGGGCACACAGTTGGAGGGTGAACCATACACAGGTTACTGTAGATGTGGGCAGGTCCTCCACCTCCACCCTTCCAATCCTCGGAGTTCAACCATTTTGGATCTAACAAAAAGAGCTTTAGTATGTCTGTCCTGTCTAAACACATGTACTTCTGGTTTCACATCACCAAAGCTTTAGGGCCAACAGGCTCTACATCAGATCAGGCTTCCTTCATTCCAGCTACAGAACCAGAGAGTGCACTCAGCCATAGCAGGAGGGAGAGAAAGAAGCAAATTTATTGAGGTCACGTTGGCATGGATGAAAACAACTACTTTATTTTTGCAAATTGATACTTAATTATTGTTGACTATAATTTTCATGGATCTGCTTTTGGGTTCTCTGTGCAGCACTCAATACATTGTCACATCATCTGGCAGAGGTTCACAGCCAAACAAGAGACTGCATGGATTGAGGTTTGTGCAAAGAGTCAACAACATCAGGTCCAATCAAGGGAAGTGATGTAAACATGTGGCTTTTTTGCGCTGCTGGCACCTTTGACCCTCCTGGATGATAATCCTTAATGTAGGATCCCTCAGTGCGCTAAGGTGCGGCTGCCAAACAGTTGTCCTTCAGTGACTGTGCTGGGGGGTGCCGTACAATGAGGGTCAATGGTGCACAATGGTTAGGAGCATGTATCCTATAGGAACAAAAACAGAAGTTGCTGGAAAAGCTCAGGAGGTCTGGCAGCATCTGTGAAGAAAAAAAAAGTCAGAGTTAACATTTTGGTCCCATGACCCTTCCTCAGAACAGTATCTGAAGAAGGGTTAATGGACCTGAAACGTTAACTCTGATTTTTGCTTCACAGATGCTACCAGACCTGCTAAACTTTTCCAGCAACTTCTGTTTTTGTTCCTGATTCACAGCATCCACAGTTCTTTCAGTTTTTATTATGTATCCTACACACCCTTGTGCTCGACTTTGCAAGGGCCCATGATCTATGTTGTTCCCTTTTTACAAAAAAAGTCCTCTGAATGCAGCTGGTGGCTGAGAATCTTGCCCTGATTTGCAATTTGGTCACAGGCAACATGGAGGTCATTCAATGCAAGTGGGCAGCTAAGGACGATGCTAGGTAGACACTCTGATTTCTTTGTCAAGTTTTCCTGATCTGAGCATGTTTGCCGAGTTTGGCAAGGTGGAAGTATGAGGCAAGTTGGGGTTTTAACAAGGCATTTAACAAGCATTAATCCCTATCAATTGGCATCTCACAGCTGCCCAGCAAAAGTCTCGCACCATTTGTGAAAATCGTAAAAGATGGAACAAGATGAACTTGATGTTGAGATCGGTCTTGCAATACTCGTTACCCGATTTGGCCACACATCTCACCACTCTATAAGATTCTACCCTTTGAAATAAATGAAGTAGCAGGAATCCTTGTTGAAAGGTGACTTGGCAAGAATTAAATAGCCCTGGACTTACTTGAAGAAATATAGAAAGATTTCAATGGAATATTCCATGCAGACGCAAGTTCTCTTAAAATAATAGTTACACAAGGTAATTGATTTTTGTTTAGGTAACTTGCACTGCAGTTAAAAATTATGAGATGTCCTAAAGCTGAGTTGGTTGACATCCAACAACCACAATCATCTTCCTATGTGCCTGGTATGACTCCAAATAGTAGAGAGTTTAGTCCCTGATTCTCATTGTGTCCAATTTTTTCTGGGGCACCTAGATGCCACACTCGGCTAAATGGGGCTTTAATGTCACTTAATGTGGCAGTCACTCTCATCGCTTTTCACTTCTCACTTATCTCATCAGTGTAGAGATTCATTATTCTTACTGTATGAATTTAAATACAGACATATAGAAAAATATTGTTAATTACAAACCAGCAAGCTCAGACCACCTATGTATATATTGTATATATTTTTGTTTCCACACAACATTTTGTTCTTATCTGGGTCAGCATATAACATTTCAAAGAAGATTATTAACTAAAAAAATCTGTCAACCAAGTTGCTTTCCAGCAACTTTATTTATTTGAATATTTTATACAACTTGACTTGTTGAATAATATTTCTCAGCTGAAGTTATTCTTTGGAACAAGGCAGTTTTTCCTGTTACTTATGACTGGGTGCTAGAACATACATTATTGACAGACTTTCCACTATAAATATAAAAATCATATAACTAACAGAGAAAAAAAAATTATAGGCAGAGGAAACATAAAAAGACAAACAAAAGTATGTGTACCTTCAGTAGCATCTTATGAAAATAAGAATGCAGCTTTTGAAGGAGGATTAGTGAAGAAAGTTACTTGCACCTTTATCCAGATTTCTGAAGTAATAGTTAAAAAGCATTACATTTTTTGGCCTAGATTTCCCACCCACGTCCTGCTGATTAATTAGCATACCAAGCGTACAGCTGAAGAATTGCTTAGCAACAGAGTCCATTGCTTCCCATTTTTCTCATGTATTCCCTTCACCTACAGCTTCCTGAGTCTTGTGTTAGTCACTGCTCAAGTGAAGACATGAACAAATTTTTAGGAACAACAGGCAACCAAGTTACACTAAGTTAAATATGTTCTTCAAATTATTTCTACCGGTTGGACTCTTTCCAATTCAGGATGTAATGTGGTTGGATAGGTCAACATGCCTTAATTTCTTGGAGTTTCAGGAGATCCAAATTGCTTTTCAAAAAAAAAAGCGGGGTTTACCTACCCTTACTTAAAGTGAGAAGAGTACACAAACCCAAAAGGATAGTATTTTTAATTAATTCATGGGATGTGGGTATTGCTAGCTGGTCCAGCATTTGGTGCCTATCAGTTGTTTGTCTTGAGAAGATTTTATTGAGCAGTCTTCTTGAAATACTGTAATCCATGTGGTGTAGGTACACAAACAATGCTATTAGGTGGAGAAATTCAAGATCTTTGAACCAGCAATACTGAAGGAGTTGTGGTATATTTCCAAGTCAGGATGATGAATGGCTTATTTGGAGGGGAATTTGCAGATGGGGTGATCCTATATCCCATATTCTTCTAGAGTGTTTGGAAGGTCTAAGGGTCTTTGGTGAATTTATGTAGCACTTCTTGTACATCATACTCACTGCTGCCACTGTTCATCGGGTGATGAAGGGAGCAATTGTTTGTGATAGGGTACCAATCGAGTTCACTGCTTTGTCCGGGATAGTGCCAAACTTCTTAAATATTGGTACAGCTTCACTCATCCTTACAAGTGGAGAGCATTCCAACAGACTCCTGAATTGAACCTTGTTGATGGTGGATTTAGGGAGTTAGGAGGTGAATTCCTACTCTCTGACCTGCTTTGTAACGATAGTATTTATATGGGCAATGCAGTTCAGTTTCTGGTCAATAGTAGCCCAAAGAAGTGGTTTCAGAGGGATTCAGAAATGTTAATGCCATTGAATGACATGGGGAAATTATAGATTCTGTCCTACTGGAGATGGCAACTACATAGCAATTGCACGGCACAAATATTACTTGCCACTTGTCAGTCCAAGCTGAATGATGTCCAAGTCTTGTTGCATTTCAACATGGAGTGCTTCAGAGTATGAGCAGCCATGAATGGTGCTGAACACTGTGCAATCATTGGCGAACATCTCCACTTCTGACCACATGATAGAGGGAAGTTCATTGAAGAAATAGCTGAAGACCTAGGACACTACCCTGAGGAACTCCTGAAAGATATTTTGGAATAGAAACAACAGACCTCCAGCAACTACAACTATATTTTGTGTAAGGTATGACTTTAGTAAATGGAGAGCTCTCCCCAGTTCACATTGACTCTAGTTTTGTTAGGGCTCCTTAATGTCACACTCAGTCAAATACAGTCTTTATTGTTTCTTTCAGGAACTTGTTTTGTTTCTATATTATTACTTTCGCCTGCCCCCAGTTCTCCACCAAACAAATAAAGAATATTTGGGAAAATGATTCAAATCATAAAAATAAGATTCATTCTGCAACCTTGAATCTGAGACTGCCGTAATATTAACAACAGTGGCTTAAGCACTGGCCAAGCTTTCTAATAAAAGCAAGCAGGGTGCTGTCCAAGATGTAATTGGAAGTGCAAAATGAAATTAAAGCCCATGTAGGGGAATCCTAGTCCGTGGCCTGTAGAGGAGCTGGTTAGCTAAAGGGAGCCTTGGTAAGCTTCAAAACCTTGGCCTGGATTTTACCAGCTTTTTGGGATCAAGCTACAAGGCAGAAGGACACAATATTATAACAATGATGCACGTTTTCACTCCAGTCCCACTCTGTTCTCACATTGCTAGGGTCTTCCTGAAATGGCCGCAGATCCCAGGTCCCATTTATCTGGTTTTCAGGGAGCATGTCTAATGGCCTGCCCTCCTGCTACAGATGCAGTCCCAGCATTGGGCACCTCTCCTGCTGGTGCTGTTGAGAATCCTGAGCTGGCAAACCTCTGACTGACCAGCAGCTCCAGGGATAGAAGGCCATCCTTAGTTGAGCAGCTCTACTACAGGTTAATTAATAAACTTTGTAGTGAATGGCAGAGTGGATTTGTCAGGCTCAGTGGTCTGCTGCTGATCCTATTTCCTAGGTAACAATTTTTCTTTATGTAACTAGGTTACATTTTAATCTATGGTTTGCAATCCTGACAGTTGGTGAAATGGGGATCAGAGGCCATACTATTTTGGGAAAAATGACCAGATGGGTAGAATCTTCCCAGCCCCTAAACTACATGGGTAATAGTGAGTTTGTTGACAAATATGATGAGATTAGAGATTTACAAGTTCCAGAAACCTAAAAGGCTAATTTTCCAACCAAGGTTTTCACATAGAGATGAGAATCTTGTTTGTGAACAGTGAAAGGCCTATGAGCACGCATTTACAGTTTGTCATTATCTAATTGCATGTCATTTTTATGCAATTGCTATTGTCCTGAGTAGAGAAATCAGACATGAAAGTCTGAGTGGGTACCTGGCAGCTCCATCTCATTGCTTGCTCCTCTAGGCCTCCATCTTAGCCAGCATCCCCCAACACCTCAGGGCACATTCTGCGAGGAACAACTCCCACCATCCTCTGTCCATCGGCTATGCCTCAGGCACACCATGTCATCATGCATACTACATGTGCTTCAATCAATGGGCCATCCTTGAAAGTCTAAGTCTTCAGTCAATTCAAGGAGGGCCACTGCCAGTTAGGGGATCCACGCACAGTACTGACTTTGGTCCAGGGTCTTGGACAAAATCGGAGTCAACAGGTCCATATCACACAGTCCTTGTGGCGGGCCAAGGTCAGTTCTGCAGGTCCGTTAAATTAGCCCAGCGAAATGCACCGAGATCACTCTGGGATCTAGTCACTCAGTCAGTCAGTCAGTCCTGGGATCCTGTTCACTTAAATTCGAAGGTGGATATAACATACTCTAGTGCAGAGAGGACACTAATTGTGAGCTGGAGCAACTCAACATATAAGGATGGGAAATGGCAGAGGAGGGCAAGAGGTACTGTAGGAGTTCGGGGAGGGGAGTGGAATGTTGGTGACCACCAAATTGGCTCCAGTGGGCTAACCATTGCATAACTATGTTTGGAAAATCTAAGCTGGGACAGTACCTGGGTGTCTTGATTAATTGTCTAGAGATAATTCCATGAGACCATTGCCTCCCCTTAAAGACCAAATACACATAAAGATATCCCTGATAATTTTTTTGATATGAGGCAAATCAACTAGAATGGGACTACCTCAGTTGTTACTTGCATTCTCACATTTTTCACAACTTGTTCTCTATGATTTTGGCAAAGTACTGCATGGTAGACTGGTTAACAAAGTTAGATCACATGAAATGCAGGGAGAATAGCCATATGGATACATAACTAGCTCAGAGGTAGGATGGTGGTGAGTTGCTTTTCAGACTGGAGGCCTGTGACCAGCTGTGTGCGGCAAGGATCGGTGCTGGGTCCACTGCTTTTTGTGATTTACACAAATGATTTGGATGTGAATACAGGAGGTATGATTAGTAAGTTTGCAGATGTCACAAAAATTGCTGGTGTAGTGGATAGTCAAGAAGGTTATCTTAGAGTACAATAGGACGTTGATCAGATGAGCCAATGGGCCAAGAAGTGGCAGATGGAGTTTAATTTAGATAAAGGTGAGGTGCTGAATTTTGGAAAGGCAAATCAGGGCAGGACTTATACACTTAATGGTAAAGTCCTGGGGAGTGTTGCCAAATAAAAAGACCTTGAAGTGCAGGTTCATATTTCATTGTACATGGAGTTGCAGGTAGACAGGATAGTGACAAAGACTTTTGGTGCGCTTGCTTTTATTGGTCAGTGCATTGAGTATAGGAGTTGTAAGTTGTACAGGACATTGGTTAGGTCACTTTTGGAATACTGCATTCAATTCTGGTCTCTTAGCTATAGGAAAGATGTTGTGAAACTTGAAAGGGTTCAGAAAAGATTTACAAGGATGTTGCCAGGGTTGCAGGGTTTGAGCTATAGGGAGAGGCTGAACAAGCTGGGGCTATTTTCCCTGGAGAGTCGGAGGCTGAGGGCTGACCTTATAGAGGTTTATAAAATCATGAGGGGCACAGATAAGGTGAATAGCCAAGGTCTTTTTCCCAGGGTAGGAAAGTCCAAGACTAGAGGGCACAGGTTTAAGGTAAGAGGGGCAAGACTTAAAAGGGACCTACAGGGCAACTTTTTCATGCAGAGGGTAGTGAGTGTATGGAAGGAGCTGCCAGAGGAAGTGATGGAGCTGATACAATTACAATATTTAAAAGATACCTAAATGGCTACATGAATTGGAAGGGTTTAGAGGGATATGGGCCACATGCTGGTAAATGGGACTAGATTAATTGACGATATTTGGTTGGCATGGATGAGTGGATCAGAAGGTCTGTTTCCACGCTGTATGTCTCTATGACTCTATAACTCTATTACCAACACACTCAATCATGCATCCTTCCAATCATCTCACCCTATAGATATAATTCCATTCTAGACATTAAGAAACTGAGCATAAAATTTAGACAGGCACTGGTATTTAACATTTTCCCAAAAACAAACATAAAGATAGCTGGCCTATAGGTTTTGTTTTGCTTCCTTTCATCATTCAAATAAATGCGTAATATTTGTAATATTTCAATCCTCTGGGACTTTTCCAGAATCTAAGGATTCCTGTAAGATTACTGTCAGTGCATCTAATCACTCTATCTACTTCCTTTAATATCCTAAATGCATCCTATCAGGTCCAGAGGACTAATCAACCTTTACACCCATTTGTTTCCCTAGCACTTTTTCTCTAGTGATAGTAACTTGTATATATCTCTACTCCTCCTTTTGTCCTTTGATTATTTAATGTTGTTATCAGTGATTTCTACTGTGAAGACCAATGCAAAGTACTTAGTTAACTCCACTGTCATTTCCCCAGTCTCATTCTCTAAGGGGTACATGTTAATTTTGAAATCCCTCCCCCTTTTTATATGTTTAAAGGAGCTCACACTGTCCATCTTGATTTTACTTGCAATTGTACCCTCAAAATTGATCTTCTCTCTATTATTATTTTGATTGCCTTTCCCTTTTTCTTTAAACTTTCCCGGTACTCAAATTTACTGCTAATCTTTGACACATGGTATGCTTTTTGTGCCATCAAAATGGAGAATGGCTACCATCACATCTGGAGCGGGCAGAATAACTCATCTTTTTCAATGATGGAGCAGGTGTAATTTCTAAATCCTATGAAGTTTTTCAAGGGGCAAGAGCATTAAACAAATACGCATAAAGTACGTGTTAAAGAGATTTTTATCACAACATGCTGTATGTGAACTTCATTTGTTGACCTACATTGTTGATGAAAAGTCCTGGCCACAAGCAATCTTGACCATTCAGTGTTATAAATTAATCCTCATAATGTCTGGGAAGCACAAGTAATTGCAGACAAGATGAGGTTCATATGAGGAGAGTTCTCATTATTGCTCGCTTACTTACAACTTCTTAGTGTATGTGCACCTCATGGTTTCATTTGCATAAGTATGAATCAGGGCAATGATGTGCAAGGCCCATGTAGAGACATCACAATGGCTTACTTGTCGAAGACATCTGTGTCCCAATATTGTGAGGACACTGTTTAAATGTCTTTTGTGTGCTGCGACTGCTGAATGATCACATAATTGAGGAGTCGCTTTATTTCTAATATTACTCACATAGGCACACTAGAGCCATCCCCAGTAGATCCAGGCTCAGAAACTGCTGATATCTCTGCAGTTGTTGCACTAAGAGCAACCATAGGAATGGAAGAGGAACATGTGCATCCGGAAGCCCAGCACCAACAGCTTCAGCATCCTACAGTGCAGCTGCATCAACCAAATTAATGCATGAAAGGCATCTTTGTGGACGTCATTCAGTGGAAGTAAGTTACATGAAGTCATCTTTCAGTGACTGTAAATGTTTTGATGCTGCTAAGTCTAGCATCTCCTGTATAATACTAACCGCAAGTAAAACATTCTATGACTGAACAAAGGAAGTCAAAGGGAGTCAACATCCTGCTTCACTGACAGGGACAAGGAAGTCATGGTAGTTGGGGAGGTGGATAGCAGGGCTGTTTTCTTTCCTCAGAATCACCACAGGAGATCATGGTACCAGACCCTGTCAGCCTGGTCTGACGTTGCCACTTGGGTCAGTGCAAAGTCAATCATTTGAATAAACACTGATCATTGAACAAAGAAGATTCATGATCTTCTGTGTTCTGGATGGATAAGCTAAACAACCTTCTTTCTGTTATCTCACATTTACTCTTACTCTAACTCTGTCCCCGCACTCACCTTCCACCAGAAAGTTAAAACTTTCACAATTGCACCAGACATCTTCTCTGAATCACTCTCAGCCACAACACCACCTCATACTACGAACCCTGTACACCTTCTGCACTTCCTACTCACTCAGTCAGGATACTTCTCCTTTCACCAGCCTGCACCAGTGTTAACAGACATGCCAGCCATTTTCGTCTTACTCAATCGCTCCCTTTGTCACATTACATGAGAAATCAGCACCCAAAATAGGGCAGAGAGAGCTAAGACAAGTGGTGGGGCACCTAATTTTGTCTCTTCACCTGTGAGAAGAAAATCCTTGCATTGGTAGGAGAGGTCCATGATAGCTCATGTATTGATGCTGAGACGATCATGTTTTCTTTTATTCCTTTTGGGATATGGACATTGCTGGCTGAGCCAGTATTTATTACCATCTTAGTTGCCCTTGAGAATATACAACATACGGCCTCCTTCTATGCTGTCCTGATCTTCTGCCCACCACCTGCACTGACCATAATGCCATTCTCAATTAAACCCATCTGCCTGCATAGGGTGTGTACCCCTCTATTCTCTACTTGTTCATGTGTCTGTCTAAAAGCTTCTTAAACTTTGCTATTATATCTGCTTCCACCACCTCCCCTAGCAGTGCATTCCAGGCATCTACAACCATTTGTATAAAAAAAACTTTCCTTGCACGTCTCCTTTAAAGTTTCCCCCACTTACCTTAAACCTATGCTCCAGAACATTTGACATTTCCACTCTGGAAAAAAGAGTCAAACTATCCACCCTATCCATGTCTCTAATAATTTTATATATTTCAATAAGGTTACCTCTTAGACTCAGACTGTCCTGTGAAAATATTGAGTTTGTTCAATCTCTTCTCATAGCTAATACACTCCAATCCAGACAACATCCTGGTAAAAACCGAAAGAACTGCAGATGCCATAAATCAAGAAGACGAACAGAAGTTGCTGGAAAGACTCAGCAGGTCTGGCAGCATCTGTGAAGAAAAACATCAGAGTTAATGTTTCGGATCCGGTGACCCTTCCTCAGCACCGTTCTGAGGAAGGGTCACCAGACCTGAAACATTAACTCTAATGATTTTCTTCACAGATGCTGCCAGACGTGTTGAACGTTTCTAACAACTTCTGTTTTTATTTTACACCCTGGTAAAACTTCTTTTCAACCTCTCCAAGACCTCCACATTCTTCTTATATTGTGTGCAGTCCTGGTCATCACACGAGACCAAATATCGGTCTCATACAGCCTTAACATGACTTGCCAATTTTTGTACTCAATGTCCCAACAGATGAATGCAAGAGTGCAAATGTGCCTCCTTTACCACTTAGGTTGCCACTTCCAGCGAGCTATGGATTTGCACCCCAAGATCCCTTTGTATATTAATGTTTCTAAGGATACTGCCATTTACTGTATAAGGAAGGTGGTGGTGAGCTGCCTTCTTGAGCTGCTGCAGTCAATTTGCTGTAAGTAAACACACAATGCCTCTGACAATCACACCATCTTCCTTTGTTCTAGGTGTGACTCTAACCAGCGGAGAGTTTGTTCCCCAATTCCCACTTATTCCAGTTTTGCTAGGGCTCTTTGATGTCACACTTGGCCAAATGTAGCCTTGACTTCAAGCACTGTCACTGTCACCTCACCTCACCTCACCTCTGGAGTTCAGCTTTTTTGTCCATTTTTGAACCAAGGCTGTAATGAGGTCAGGAGCAGAGTGGCCCCGGCAGAACCCAAACTGGGCATCACTGAGCAGGTTATTGCTGAGCAGGTGCCGTTTGATGATACTGTTGGTGACACCTTCCATCACTCTATTGATGATTGAGAGTAGACTGATGGGGAGCTAATTAATTATATTGAATTTGATCTGCTTTGTGTGTACAGGACATACCTGGGCAACTTTCCACATCGTTGGTAGATGCTAGAGTTGTAACTGTACTGGAAGAGTTTAGTGACGGGTACAGTAAGTTCTGGGCCACAAGTCTTCAGCACTATAGTTGATATTTTGTCAGGCAGTTTCCAGTACCTCCTGCAGTTTCTTAATGTTACACGGAGTGAATCAAATAACAACACTCAAGAAGTTGGACATCATCCAGGACAAAGCAGCCTGATTGATTGGCAGCATACCCACAAACATCCGTTTCCTCCACCATTGACTCCCCTTGGCAACAGTGTGCACCATCTACATGATGCACTGTCAAAATTCGTAGCTCCTGAAAGCACCCTTAGCACCTTCCAAACCTTCAACTATCACCTTCTAAAAGGATAAAGGACAGCGCCATCTGCAAGTTACTCTCTCTGCCACTCAGTATCCTTACTTGGAAATGTATTGCCATTTCTTCAGTGTCATTGGGTCAAAATCTTGAAATTCCAAACCCTAAGTCCCTCCATACACCAAATGAACAGCAGTGGCTCAAGAAAGGCCATCTTCTTAAGGGTAGCTAGGGATCTGCAATAAATGCTGGCCCAGCCAGCAACAGCCCATTTCCTATGAATGAATTTTAAAGAAGCTGGGATTCCAATAAGGGACTGGTGCATGAATCCTAGATGGTCCTGGCAGTGGCAAGTACTTCTACTGTCGGTGAGCCCAAGATAGCATAAAAGTAGTGCCGTAGAAGTGCATTGTAATCACAATAAGGTGAGCAGAAGAGAAGTGAATAAAGAATCTCATTAGAGCTCACAGACAGAAACCCTCCATGAAACGCCTGAAATTGATGCTCAGCAGATTTCAGGTAAAATTTGGCCCAATATGAATTTCCCTGAAGTGATCAAATAACAATGGCCTTGTCACCCAATTAAGGACCGCGGATAGGTCAATGAAGCTAGGGGACCAATCAGAACCACTTCAAGTAGGAAGTAGCAGCAGCATGCTGCAGCAGGTAACAGGTGTAAAAAGGGGCTTCAGATGGAGTGTGCTTAATCTGAGGATTTATAAGCAATACTTGTGAATTCGAGTCAACTAAAACTGAAAACTGCTATTAAATTTATAAGTAGAGTTGACTATCTCAACTTTTCAATTTATTTATTTATTGGATGTGACTGACACTGTCTAGGCCAACATTTCTTGGCCATGCCAAATTGCAGGAAGATCAGATTTAACCTGGTTCAAAGTCTTCTCTCCTTTGCGAGTCTGCTGGAGCTACCCCTGTAGTTGTATGAGGGGTGGTCCTGTAATCAAATAGGAACCAGGACAGTTTGGTATCTAGTGAAGCTGTAGGCTGTTTCTTTAAGCCTGCCTTCAAAGTTTGTGCTGTTCTTTCTGCCACACCATTGGATAATGGATGGCATAGAACTATCCATATATGTCAAATACCATATTCAAATTTCCTGTCGGTAAACAATGGCTTATTTTCTGTGACCAATACTTCTGTGTATTGCAAAAGATGTGCGCAGTTTTTCTATAGTTAGCCCCGTGTTTGATGAATGAATTCTATGCATGTCCAGCCACTTTGAATGGGTGCTCATGTTGACTAGGAACATTGAGCCCATGAAAAGATGTGCATAGTCGATGTGTAACCAAGTCCAGGGTTTTCCCAGCCACTCTCACGAATGTAGAGGAGCTGCTGGGGTGGCAATTTTTGTCCTTGTTGGCATTCTGGGCATTGTCTCACCAATGTGGCCGTGTCTGCATCCAATCATAGCCACTGGACATCGAACATCTCATTTGGAAACGACCCTGGACGACCCTAGTGGAGTTCAACCAGTATCTGGCGGTGATCTTTGCTCAGGGAAATCACTTTTGCTCCCCGTAATACTAAGCCATCCTCTATGTGACCTGGTCTCTCTGGGTCCGAAAGGTTTTAATTCTGATTGTAATGGTCCTTTTGTTTCCCAATCATCACCAGACATTTCAGTTTTGCCAGGACTGCATTTTTTGTGTCCAGAGTCTCATATTGTCAGTTATGATTAGAAATGTGTACAGAAAATTTAAAACCATTATAGTCTCTTCCAGCAGCGGTACCACTTGTTGTGCATCTGCCAGGAGGAGGTGGCTCAATGCATCCGCATTTACTATTTGGTCTCTCAAATGTTGTTCCAACTTGTAATTATACACACTTAGTATTACAGCCCTCTTCTGAATTTGGCCTGAAGCTATGAGGGGTGCTGCCATTCCTCTAAGTAGACCTAGAGTTTGTGATCCATTATTATTACAAATTTACATCGAAAAGGTATTGGTGGAATTTCCTGACTCCAAATATTACAGCCAAACCTTCCTTCTCTACTTGGGTGCATTTACACTCTCCATTAGCCAAAGCCCTGGATGCACACACTATTAGGTGTTCCTCTCCATTGGTCCACCTATGAGCTCATACCACCTCAATGTTATGCAAGGAGGCATCATATGTCAATACGAGATATTGTTTGGGATCATAGTGTACCAACACCTCAGAGGATGACAGCTGTTTCTTCACTTCCCTGAAAGCTATGGCTTGGCTATGTGCCCATTTCCAAGGCTGACCCTCTTTTAGGAGTTGATGGTAAGGTGCCAGATTGGAGGCCACGTTATGTATGAACTTTCCATAATAATTCACCAGCCCAAAGAAAGACCTAAATCTGGTACAGTGAAAGCCAGGGTACCATTAATGACTTTTACTTTATCTTTTGATGGGTGTAACCCAGCCTTGTTGACAGTATAGCACAAGTGGGTCACTTGGGGTGCCTGGAACACACATTTTTCCCTGTAAGGCATGCACCCACCTGAGAGAAACATCTAAGAACTATGTCCAAATTCTCTAAGTGCTTCTTATCAGTTTTCCCCGTTATTGGTATGTCATCTGGATAAATGGCAACCTGGGGTAGACGTTGTAAAATGTCTTCCATCGCCCACTGAAAAATTGCATAGGCTGACGATACCCCAAATGGCAGTCTCATATATTGGTACAAACCCTTATGTGTATTAATTCTAGCATACTTCTGGGAATCCTCATCTAACTGCAATCGCAAGTACGTTTGGCTCATGTCCAGCTTTGTGAAGGACAGACACCCCTGTCAGATTTGCATATAAGTCCTCTATGTGAGGGATTGGGTATTTATCCAGCTGCAAAAAGTAGTTTACCATTTGTTTAAAATCCCCACAAGAGCAAACCAACCTGTTGGGTTTCACAATCTGTTCGACCGGTGCTGACCATTCTGCAAACTGTACTGGTTTGATGATTCCTTCACTTTCCAGCCTTCTGATTTCTGTCTCTAGTTTTGCTCATGAGGCAAATGGTACTAGATGGGTCTTGCAAAATTGTGGAATTACTCCCTGGTCAACACACAAGGTTGCCTTGGCTCCTTTGAAAGTCTCCAGGCCTTCCTGAAAAACCTCTGGGTATTTAATCAGGACTTCACTCAGGCAGCCATTTTCTAATTGAAAAATGTTGAGACAATCTAGGTGAATCTTCCTCAACCAATTTTGTCCCCTCAAGCTTGGGCCTAAGCCTGTTATGACAATCAGTGGTAACTGAACCAACTGCTTTTCATAAGAGAACGGAAACAAAGTTGTGCCCTCAACCTGTAAAAGTTCCCCAGTATAGGTCCTCAGTATAACCAAGGTCTTGCAGAAACATAAGGGTTGGAGTCCAGAGCAAATCTTGTTAAACACTAGTTCTGCAGTCACTGATATGTCCACACCAGTATCGACAGTACGAACCTCCATTAGAACCGGGTGGCAATTTAACCAGACTCTTATTTTGATTGGTTCTAATTTGGATGTTGTTAAGCAATTTAACTGTTCCACCCAGATGTAGGTGGACTTTCTGGGGTGTGAACTGTCCTGGATACCGGCCTAATGAGTTTGCTTACTCAATATAGTTCTAGTGGGTCTCTTTTGCTGTCTCGAGTCTGTGTACCAGCAGCAACTACAATGGATTGACAGCCCGGATCCTGAAGAAAATGTTAACCATTTGGCTGTGGCCTGGCTTTGTTTTGGGGTTTTGCTTTGGACTTATCTAGAATTCTCCTGATCAGGATATGTCCTGAATGAGGACATGCAATCACATTCAGTCAAGTGGTATTCCCCAAGCTCAGTCAGACTGGCGAGGATGTCCACTTTTATTGGAATACACTGAAACTCATGTGCTCCACTTGCCGCATTTACAATGATAAGGCCAGTTGTAGTGTCTGTTTGAAGTCCAGTTGGGCTTCAGTTAGTTGGCGCTTTTGCTTGGTCACATCATTAACCCTACATTTCAAACGGTGTTTCAGCATCTCATTAAGGATTGAACCAAAGTCACATGACCCTCCCAGTCATTTTACCCTGGTCAAAAATCTGAATACAGATTTCCTGTTCTTGAGTTGCCAACTAAAACCAATAACATCTCAGAATTGAGGAGTCTTGGGGTCATAATATTCCTTAACTAAATCCATCAACTCTTGAAAGGTTTTAGTATCTAGTACCTCAGGGAATGTTTGGATCCTAATAACCAAAAAAGCTGTAGGTCCACAAGCTGTGAGGAAAGTTACTCATTGCTTTTCATTTGATCCAATGTCATCTGCTTTCCACATTCTGGGCCCAATCTTCAACAACAAGATCGAAAAGTCAAGCTTCCCAAATAGTGGCATGATACCAGAAATGCTTACTCGAATTCAAAGATGACTGTTGCAAGCAATTTTCTTCAGGAGCCTGATTGCCACTGAAATAATTCCACATAGGCTGGAACACTGTCACCAAGTCATATGTGGAGGGTCCAGGACACTGATCCAGCTCTTTCAGAGCCAGCTCTAAGAGTGAACAGGATATCTGACACTCCTGTTTTATATCTGTCAGCCAGAGCTCCCTGATTGGACCAGGTTATCAGTCCCAATCAGGGAATTTATATTCTATGAGGCCTACTTGGCTGACATTGCAATCACTGCAGGATCGCTGAAAGAGATTGCGAAATTTTTAGATATTAAAAGCATCAAGGGGAATGGAGAGAAAGCAGGAATATGGCATTGAGATAGAGGATTGGCTTATTGGTTGGTGGAAGAGGCTGGAAGTGACCTACTCCAGCTCCCATTTTCTATGTTTCCAAACTTTATATGGTTATGTAACAAAACATTATTAAAAAACAGAATTGCGTGTAGTGCATTAATGTTGTTTTTAATTTTTTATATGTTTGAAATCTTGTTATGATCACACTTTAGTAAATCACACAAAGAAATTTGTAGGATTGAGCATTTTCAAAAATCAGAAAGTCCAAATTTTTGTTGGTACATTCTTAACTTTATCACAACTCACATCTCAAGACATTTGGAAACAGCCCTCAGCAAATACATTCTCTCACTGACCTGCCCTCAGCAAGTACTATCAAAGGGTTTGCTTGTTTGCAGCACTTATATCGAGCAGCCTTGAACAATGGGCATTTAACTATACATCACCCTTATTAGCAGAATAATACCATGTTTGTAAATCATTATAAATCAATGAGTGGTATCACCAGTACTTAATTTTAAAAGTCCAACCATATAAAATAGGAGAAAACATTAGATCATTCTGTCCCTTGTACCTGCTCTGCTATTCAATAAGATCATGGCTGATCCAGTTCTTTTTCAAATTCTACATTTCCATCAATTCTGATAACCACACTGGGACGTTATAGTTAAGAACTACAAGAAACAATTTCAATTTATCTCACTGTAAATAAGCATATTTTACCTCAGAAGTCTGAACTGCTGTATAAATCTTCAAGGACATCCAACCTTGTCCAAATTCTACAGTAAATCTTGTTTATAATTATACAACAGTATTCACCTTTTCATATATTTAGGATTCTCTGTAATATATCCAGTGACCATAGGTAACTACTTTTAAAGATAGATAGTAAGAATGCAGATTCTTTTTTGCATAGATCGATCCATTGGTATTCTTTACTCCCCCAGAAGTTAATTGTCTCTGATTGGAGGATCTATTGAAGTTTCTGAATCAAGTTTCTGCATTTCTACTACTGTGTGACACTTTTTATGCTGATTTTAGTTGACAAAGTCTAAAGAGAAAAATAAAAACAACTTAAATTATTCTGTACATATTACTAACATTATTAATTTGTCTAAGTTTATTTTCAAACGAGGGCTGGAAAATTTTTGATGGGTAAATTATAATGAAAAAAGAAATAAGTTGTGAACAAGACCAGAAGTAAATGGAGATAGACTGAAAAGTCATTTCCTAGCACAATTCTGTGCCTTGCTGAAAACAAAATGCACAATATTTGTTCAGCACTTGTTAGACTGTGTGTGTGTGTGTGTGTGTGTGTGTGTGCGCGTGTGTATAGAAATGAAGATTGATTTCTAAAACAGTCGTCACAACAGGAATAAGTCCCATGGAAGATTTTGTTGGATCAGTACATAAGTATTTATCCTCCCCAGAAACAGAATCTTCACCCTGCCCAACTGACACCTTCTGTCAGCTGCAGCTTGACTGATTCCTGGTAATAATTCTATTGGAAACACTTCCCAAAAAAATGGCAACATTCTCAATTATATATGAATGAACATCACTGTGGAAAACAAGAACAACATAGCTTTGTGTCATCTCATTAGAAATTTTAAATCAGATTAAACTAGCTTTTGCTGATTCTACTGGCAGCTCTAAAACAGAAATGCAATCAAATAACTTGAGAAAAATAGGAAAATAGCCTTCCAAATATTTATATTCTACAAAATATCATGCCTCATTATGCATGTGCAAAATACTATGGATATTGTAGTTTGCAATTGGCACACAGGAGCTGGAGGAACCTGATGTTTCTCCAAACATTTTTTTTTCTTTATTCATTCACAGGATGAGCGCATCACTTTTAGACAGCATTTATGGCCCATGTCTAATTGCCCAGAAAGCAGTTAAGAGTCAACCACATTGCTATGGGACTGGATTCACATGTAGGCCAGACTAGGTAAGGATGGCAGTTTCCTTCCCTAAAAGACATTAGTGAACCAGATGGGTTTTTACGACAATCAGCAATGGATTCATGGTCATCATTAGATTCTTCATTCCAGCTATTCATTGAATTCAAGTTCCACCATCTGCCATGGCAGGATTCAAACCTGAGTCCCCAGGACATTCTTCTAAGGATGCCTACCCTGAAGAAGTTACTCCCCTCCCTCCGGACAAACCCCAGGGGATCTCTCTCCCACTGCAACTCTCTCATCTTCCTCTCACCTATCCCCTCCTCCCACCTCAAGCCCCACCCCCATCTACTATCTACTAACATCATCCCGCCCCCTTGACCTGTCCGTCCTCCCTGGACTGACCTATCTCCTCCCTACCCCCCCACCTACACTCACTTTTACTGGCTCCATCCCCGCCTCTTTGACTTGTCTGCCTCCTCTCCACCTATCCTGTCCTCTATCCATCTTCTATCCACCTCCCCCTCTCTCCCTATTTATTTCAGAACCATCTTCCCCTCCCCCATTTCTGATGAAGGGTCTAGGCCCGAAACCTCAAGCTTTCCTGCTCCTGTGATGCTGCTTGGCCTGCTGTGTTCATCCAGCTCCACTCCTTGTTATCCCCAGGACATTATCTGGGTCTCCAGATTAACAGTCCAGTAATAATACCACTAGGCCATTGCTTTCCCCAAAAGGAGCCACAGGACTCCTTTTAACAATTTTTATACGTTATTTTTATTTCTGGAGATAGTTTGCTAGTTACTACAGGACAAGTCTGGTCCAATTGTCATGTGGAGGAGGAAACCAATTCACTGCTCACACAGTCTCTGGTAGTGCTGTGAAGCCAGGGGGAGCACTCATATTTCTACACCTCTTATATGTGAAAAAAATACTTTTTAAAAATGTTGTCATTTTGCGGTGGCTTCCAGCAATCCTTTGATGAAGTGATTGGTTCAGCTCTATCAAAACAATTTATCTTGAGGAGTCATTCTCAGTACCAGCTCTGCTTGGTGCTATATATACAAAGAACATAAATACCCGAATGTCTTCTTAGCCTAATATGTCGATTGACCTATTTGAGGCATTCATGGGATTTGGATGCAATCCCATGGAATTAATATTTTGTGTTTCTATTTTCCCCATAGGAAACAGGTATTATGAGGACCAGCACTTCATTTCCCTTTTTTTATTGTACCTGTCAGAAATATACCAGAAATTTAATAGTGCAGTGTCTGTAGTATTGGGCTGAATGTCCTCTTACTGAAATATGAGAAATAATTAACCACATGTTCCCAACAATTTGACAATAATACCAAGTGCTAGAGCAATGGTATACAATGCTTTCTAGTGGGAAGACTTCCTGATTTCTTGCTTATCAATCTGAGTTACTTGAGCAAAGGTGAAACATTTCCACACAGGTTGAGGGAACTTCAGCAAGAGTTTGAATAATGAAACATTGTTAAGTATCTACGAATTGAGTAAAAAAAAAAAACTGGCTTTGGTGTTCTACTTTTTTGGTTATAGCTCTTGCATGGCTCAGCAAACAGTGAACAAGATACAAACACACAACGAGCATAATTAAACCTGGAGTGTGGTCACTGCTAAAGGATTTTACTAACCACTATTAAGACTATGAAACGTTGTGCACTATTTTAATTCTAACTATATTTACTCACCTTATGTTTTTGTTTTATCCCCTCTTGTCATTTGAGTTACTCATGGATGTGGTTCCATTTACACTCAAAGCTCTCTTAAAAATGTCATTCTACGTGGCTATTTTTCATGTGTAGGCATAGACAGTGCATGAGAGATTTGTGTTGGTTTTACTTAGGATAATGTTTCTTTTGCAATGGTTTTGGAAAACGTATTATTTATCTTGACAGTTTCATGGACATCATAAGATTTCCCAGTGTATTTTATGGCTTAAGAATTCTGTATAGTGGATACATCATGCGCGGGGGATGGAAATATAGGGTATGGGAGACGGAGGAATGGACACAGAATTGAGGGGTGTGGGGAGCACAGAGAGGCATTGGGTGAGATGGCATGGATGGCATATGAATTGAACATTGGGTGAGGGGTTAAGAGGCCTCAGAGTAATCTGTTAAACTGGGCCAATAAGATTATAAGACATAGGAGCAGAATAAGGCTATTTCCAATTGAATCTACTCTACCATTCAATGAGGTGGGGGCTGATCCAATAATCGTCAAATCCACTTTCTTGCTTTTTTTCCCCATGACCCTTGCTCCCTTTACTGTTTAAAAACCAGTCTATTTCAGCCTTGAATATACTCAATAACCTGTGCAGGGCAAGTCATGTCTTACTA
Source organism: Ginglymostoma cirratum (assembly GCA_024137785.1). Lineage (NCBI taxonomy): Eukaryota > Metazoa > Chordata > Chondrichthyes > Orectolobiformes > Ginglymostomatidae > Ginglymostoma > Ginglymostoma cirratum. Next base: position 14,276,567 of record JAHRHZ010000050.1, read on the forward strand.
ACTTGATTGAATTTTTCAAGGATGTGACAAAGGTGATCAATGAGGACAGAGCAATGAATGCTGATTCCAGTGAATGGATTTTAGTAAAGCTTTCAACAAGGTTCTTCATGGTAGGCTCATACAGAATAAAATGCATGGGATCCATGGTGACCTGGCCACTTGGATTGAGAATTACCTTGCCCTTAGAAGGCAGAAAGTAGTGGTGGAAGGGTGTTTTCCTGGCTAGAGATCCATGACTAGTGGTTCTTCGCAGGAATCCATACCAAGGCCACTGCTGTTTGTAATATATATAAATGACCTGGATGAAAATGTAGATGGGTGGGTTAGTAACTTTGCAGATGCTACAAAGATTGGTGGAGTTGTGGATTGTGTAGAAGGTTGTCAAAGGATACAGCAGGATATAGATCAGTTGCAGATATGGGTGGAGAAATGGCAGATGGAGTTTAATCTGGGTAAGTGTGATGTGCTGCACTTTGGGACATCAAAAGTTAAGGAAAAATATACAGTTAATGGCAGGACCCTGAACAGCATTGATGTACAGAGGGATCTTGGGGTTCAAATCCATAGCTCCCTGAAAGTCACCATGCAAGTACATAGGGTGGTAAAGCATTGCATGTTTACCTTCATTGGTTGGGGAATTGAGTACAAGAGTCAAGATGTCATGTTATAGCTTTATAAGACTTTGGCTAGGCCACACTTACAGTATTGTATTCAATTCTGGTTGCCATATTACAGGAAGGATATGGAGGCTTTGGAGAGGGTGCAGAAGAGGTTTACCAGAATGCTGCCTGGATGAGAGATTATGAGCTATAAGGAAAGGCTAGTAAAACTCATATTGTTTTCTCTGGAGTATCAGAGACTGAGGAGAAACTTGCTAGAAGTCTATAAATTTATGAGATGCGCAGATAGGGTTGACATTCAGAATCTTTTTCCCAGAGTTGAAATGTTTAATAGTAGGGGGCATGCAGTTAAGGTTAGAGGGAGAAAATTCAAAGGAGATGTGAGGGACAAGTTTTTTAAAGAGAGTGGTAGGAGTCTTGAACGCGCTGCCAGGGTTGGCGGTGGAGGCAAATACAATAGGGACATCTAATGGACTTTTAGATAAGCACATGAATATGCAAGGAATGGAGAATATGGACCAAGGGCAGGCATAAAGGATTAGTTTAATTTGGTGTCACGTTCAGCACAAAATTGTGAGCCGAAGAGCCTGTTCCTGTTTTGTACTATTCTGTGTTTTACATAATCCAATCTCAACAGCCCTCTACAAAAAAGAATTCCACAGATTCAATACTCTGTAATAGAAGAAACTTCTTCTTATCTCTTTTTAAATGTGCAGCCCGTTATTCTGAGATTATGCCCTCTGGTCCGAGAGTGTCTCATTAGGGGAAACAACCTTTTCTTTAATTCAGTCTAGGGACGTTTGTGTCACTGGCTGGTTGATATTTATTACGCGTCCTTAGTTGCCCTTGAGAAGCTGGTAGTGAGCCGTCTTCTTGAACCACTGCAGTCCATGTGCTGTATGTAGACCCACAACGCTACTAGGGAGAAAATGTTGACCCTTTCTGCATCTACCTTGCTAAGTCCCTTAGAAATCTTATATTTCAATAAGGTCACCGCACATTCTTCTATTCTGCAATGAGTACAGGCCAAATCTAATCAACCTCTCCTCATAAGATGCCCAAGAAGACAGAGGTGGATTTTCTAACTTCTGTCCCAGCAACTACCACCTTCTGTTTCCAATACTGTACTGCTACAGGAGGCTGAAGCCTCTGATTCCAGCCACCTTCTATTCTGAGAAAGGAATTACAACGGCAGGAGGCAGGTCCATACTGTTGGAAATGGCCCGAGTCCTGAGTCCCACGGTAGAGGTGAAAAACTGGTCCATCTTCTTCTTAGTTTTTATGTTTTTGAGAACCAATGATATACTGATTGATTTATAATTTCCCTTGAACAGTAATACCTTCAAGAAGTCATTAAGAATTTTTAAAAAAACAATTTAGCATCGATGACAACTTAAAGCCTTGGGCTGTGCAGGAGAAATAATATGTTCGACAAAGAGACCAAAGTAGCTCAATCCGATCAATACCGTACAGAAAGCTGAAGTGTTATTCTGGCATACCCAAGTGGGAGAAAAAAAATGCAACTTCCAGTTTCCTTTCTATGTATCATGTATGTGTTCTGCAAGTAAATGCATTGATGCTGTGCACCACATTGGTAATGTCATTTCAGCAATGGTTTTTGATTTAAGAAAGAATTCATCTCCATAATCTAGTGAGCAATTTGACTCACACTCAACATCCACTCAACCATTTGAAGTTTTTACCATACTGATTGCACAATGAGAATTATGGTTACATTCCAAACATTTTTCTGGTGTGGAGTGAAATAACCACATGATTGCAATAATATAAATAAATTTTAGCATTTGCCTTGGTGTATTAATTGGTCTCTTAATTATACTCTCTGCTATCCACCTCAATCCCTTTATTTGAAACATAATATACTTAAGTAATCATATCAATGGAATTACGCTTACGGATGATTTTATGTAGCCACAGGAAAGACTGTACAATGAATTACCAAGAAAACTGCGGAATATGGGTGAGCAACAGGGCAATTGACGTGAAAAGCCTGTTACACAAAGCAACTTCCAATGCAATAATTGTAGAATTTTCTAAAGCTGCCCTTCCTTAGTCTGTATTCGACACAATGTTATAGAATTTGCAGACTCAAGCTTCTCGCTTAGAATTACACTGTGTAGTTATTTTAGAAATGGCCTAAGAAATCAGAGCATTCGGCATACCTTATATTTTACACAAAGTGTTAATGCTGTTCAGTGAAACTTTACCAACAGCAGCAATGGCATCATAAATGCAAGTGCTTCACTTTGCCTACCTTTGCGTCGACTCTTTTCTTTTGTCTGGAATGACAAAGTACCCATCAGAGCCCCCATCTTCGGTGATCGTATCAGAAAACTTGCAGCCAGTGCTCTTCTCACGCAGAGTGTAGCTAATGTTTATGTCTTGATTGTGATATGGTGAATAAAGAAAAATCAAAGCACAGTTTGAAAGCGGAGATAAAGGTGCACAGAAAGCTTGAAGACTTCTTTTGTCAACACTCTGCAGAGTGCTTGCTATGATGTTATTATTCAACTCTGCTGCTCATCAGAATTTTAATTTTGACGTGTTCATTCACAGCTGAAAGACAAGTGGAAGCTCTGCTACTGAAATATTTCGACTTAGCGCCATTGTATAGGAGCACTTTGATTAATTGTACCACTGTATCTGCGGTAACTTGTCACTTAACGAGTCATGAATGCTTCCAGAGGAATGTCCACAACAACTTTTGATTTAGCTACATTGCTCAACCATGAAACATGTGAGTATAAATTGCTCTTCTATTCTGATGCAAATAATATGAACTGATTATTTATTATAAGTATTGCATGTAGAAAAATAGCTGTGTTAAAATTTTATTTGCTGGAGTATTTGAAGTTAAAGATGCCAATTTCAGGAATCATCTAATAGTGAAATTCTTGTTAACTTCAAGTGCATGTAAATTGAGATAATTGAAAGATAGGGTTCTCTCATCCTTCTCAATTTAAAAAAAAAAATTTTCATCATGTGCAACTTGCAAAATAAATACCAATAGTCCCTTTTAACAAATTTGCTTTTATTGGCAGTTGCCCTGGCAGCAACATGCCCTTACATATTTTAAAATAATATTTCCATCAGTCTTATAGAATAAGAGACACTTGGGAGTAGCGTTGTGAGGTAGTAATTTAATTGAAGGGTTCAGCAGGGTCATCAAAACATGAAAATTGGAAAAGAAAAAAATAATGGATCCTCAAAATTGAATGTTCGGTTTTAACTTCCTCCCTTGTAGGCTATTATATGTTTTGTATCACCGTGTTACAAGCTCCAGTAAGCTTCCACACACATCAACTATTTAATTCTATTACTATTCAACAATTAAAAATATGCTGATTTAGGTCGCAAGAAGGGCAACATCATGAGTGAAAAATAAGAGTCACATGATTCATGAAAGAGCATAATTTGCCTGTTTTAACAGTGTTACTAGGTTACCACACTGTGTTCTGCAACTCACAATGGTTTTCTCAATCTAAATGAACAAAATGTGCTCCTTAGTTGTGACTGGGTGGGTGGAAGGACTGAAAGTATCAGAAATACACTGGGACACTAAGATATCATAGAGCAAAAGCACAGACCACACATTTTTCAGCATAGAAGTTGCATTATTGATAAAGAAAAATGTTATGCTGACAGAAGTCACAGAAATAAACAAAAATTAATTTGAAATTGGCTGGGTATAGGTCTATCAATTTTGTTTCCACAGCAACAAGTAACATTCCCAAATAATGTAAGTGTAACAGTATTTGCTCTTTGTGAGCAAACGAGTAAATCTGAAAGTAGTAGAGGGATTAACTTGGAGATTAGATTGATCAAGCAGCAATTAAAACAGGTTGAAAGACAGTCCACAAAGGATCATTGTCATATTTGAAACAGTATATTGACAACGGAGCTCTAACACTTTGCACTGGATAAAACATTGGAAAGTATGCAGAGTATAAAATGATTATACATTAGATAATATCAAATCAAGTGCGAATGAGATACTTCTGATAAGGTGAACTGCACTTGTTCTGCATTGGGTTGTCAGGAAAATTGTGTTGGACGTTTCTGAGTGAGCTAAGGGAGCTATCTTGCTGTTTACACAATTGTTTTGAATATTTTACTGCCTTCCACTCTAAATCCTTTCTGCCATAACTTGACACAAGTGTGACCTGACAAAGGGACATCAAGGTCAGCTTAGACTTCAGTGAATGTTGGGACCAACAGTTAACCTTTTTAAGGGAACGCCGTGTCTTATTAACTGAACTGAATGATTTGAGGAAGCAACAAGGAGGGTACTGCTGTGAATGTTGTCCACATGGATCTTAGGAAGGCATTTGATGAGGTTCCACATTGCAGACTGATACAGAAAAACTAAAACCAATGGGACACAGAGGAATGTTGTGATCCAAAATTGGCTCAGTGACAGGAGACAAAGGATAAAGGTCAACAGAAGTTTGGCAAATGAAAGGTGACTTCTGAACACCAGGAAATGACCCTGTGGCCTCAGCCATAGAGGAGTTCTTGCAAATACACAAGCAGGTGCAGGAGTGGCAGACAAGCATTCGGGGCACACTGACTTCAGCGCTGAGAAACTGGACCGATGTAACCACTACCGTTGTTTCACTGCCTGTCTTTGTTCAGACACTGCAGCAGTGCAGGCAGTCCATCAACATATCACAGCAGTGAAGTCAGTCTAGTGGCAATCTGTCTGCCTCCACAAACAGGATGATGGCTGCAATGGAGGGACAGGCCCCAGCACCCTCAGGGGCTACTGGACAGTTAACAACCCTTACAAACTATTGCCCCACAGAGGGACATGGTGCAAGTGGGACAGGGAACCTTGATCCTCGTCCAGGTGCAGCCTCTTCACAAGGAGATAGAAGACACCCGGCTGGAATAGGAGCCACACACAAGCCTCTTGACAGTCTACATTCAGGAAGCTGCAGAATTGTCTGGGCTCTCAATTTTCACCCCACTTGCTCCCCTTCAACCATTGGAGGTTACACCAAGGAGGGTGTCTGATCAAAGAGATCCACTACAGAGCAGCCTCCCTTCACTCCTTATACAGAGTGGGATAATGCATTAGGGTGTAGCAGAAGGGACAGGAGGGAAAAAATACATTAATTTCATATGTGGACAATGCTGGCAAACTTGTACATAGTTTGCTGATCATTATATATGATGTAAGGAGTTTGTTTACTGTACAGTTAATTGAGAAAAAGCTTTCATGTTTGCATTTTCTTTCACAACAAAGTGGTATGTAAGTGGTTCTAACATTTCATAAATACTTGTGTTTCACTGTTCATGTAATTGTCTCCATCTGAATTTTGGCTGCAGACACTTTGTTATCCTGCAGTGTCACTCCTTGGCCATTTACAAGACTCAGTGGAAGAGAGTTTATAACAAATGCCAATCACATCATGTGGGACCGGAGGCAGAAATGCATGTAGATGGTATCGGCTCACTCCAACAGCTTTCACCCCAGTCCCTCAGCTCCTCCCCAATCATTACCTACCATTCAGCTAGCTGCATGCTCAGGAGTGTATATCTCAGGGAGTTCCCAGAAGTGACAGTGACGGGAAAGTGTGACCGAGATGGTCAATGCAGTAGGATGGCCAGGGAATAGGCAGCTTACATCCCAGCATTGTAAATATATCATGTGCTGGAAGACAATGTTGTTCTCAAGTGAACACGCAGTGAATGGTTAGAAATACAGTTCCCTCCCTCATAAATCAGCTCACTTACCCCACCCTCCCCCAAACACCCATTGTCAATCCCTTCAGAGCCACTCTTCGACATTGCATGCTATCCCAGTTCTTCACAGTTGACAGGACAATGAGTGATCCACCCTGGGTAGCTGTCAGCATTAACGTTAATGTGTCACTGAGACCCCGACATCAGGCTTTCTAGCTGCCTATCCCATTAACGCTACAGGTATCACGCTTCCACATGTAACTACCTATGCTGTATACGTGACTAAAACTGACTAACTTTCCCCAACCTCCCTTCCCTCAGCCTTTCTTTCCCCAGTACATGCTTTCCCATTAATTGCTGTGGTAATTTGACCAAGGCCCACCCCCTTGAGAGACCTGACCGGTTAGTGCCTGTCTTGGGGATACACATGTCCTTGACTTTGATAGTCGAACCTCTTGGTCAGGTCCCTATGGAGATAATGGACTGACTGTGACCCCCTCCCTGCAGCATGGAAGCACAACACACTGTGCAACGCCACTCCGACTAGACGGCGAGTCGGGACTGAAGCTCAGGACTGATACGGGAGTCTGTCGTTGGCTAACCATGCTGGACCATCCTGAGTGACTTTACTGTGGATCACTCCTCTTGGACTAACTGGCATGTTGCTGCTTGCTGCAGATTCCTTGTGTTTGGTGTGACCACTCAGACTGACGTACGACAAGATGTATGTGCCCTTGACTGAAAACTCTGCACAGCACGGTCTGCTGCCTGGCTGTCTAACTGTGCCAATTGCCAATGCAAGACAAGACACAACCGGGCAGGGCATGGTATGCATGAAGAGGGGCATGCCAGTAGGCACCAGGTGAATGCACTCTGAAAGAGCAACAGAACACCCTGACAGTCAACCTGGTAGAAACTGTGTGATGGGTTCCTTTCACTGTGTGGTACCTTGACACAATGTGGCTATAAACTGCTGGTTGTCAGTGTGCCCTCCTAGACCAGTTTGTCCTTACAGGGCACAGTACTAGTTCATTGGAGGATGCTGAGATGATAGCAATACCTCTGTGAAAGTAGAGTGCCAATGTCTGTGGTGGAAGGGTATATGTGGCTGGAACTGGTGGATTATGCCCTGCTGCTCAGTCTGTACATGGCTAACATGGATCTCCTGGAGCAAGCAGCGAGTTGAAACCGCCAAGCACCTATTCTGGATTTAGTGTTAAGTTTTCCCGTGGTGGTTTGTATTGAAAGTTTGGTAAGATTGCAAGCCATGGTGGGTCAGGCTGTCAACAGGTCGTTTAACAAGCGATAATGAGTGTCAGTAAGAAACTTGCCACTCCCTGCTGAGAATCTCACCCATGATGCTTGAACAAAGATGGAAGTTGTGGCCCAGATGATCTCAATGTCAAGGGTAGCATCTCACCCCAACTTACCATTCATGACACCATAGCCCATACTGTTTAGAGCCTGGTGAGTTTCCACCCATCAATTTCTAACCAAAGAGATTTTAAGAATTGATAAGTCACAGAGAAATGAAAGAAAGGAACATGAATTAGAATTGGTGAATCTGACTTAAATTAGTTATGTAAGGAGAAATATAGTAATAGAAAAATATTGGATTGTGAGAAGGAGATAGGAAACAGATCAAAAATGAAAGAAAAATATAAAAATATTATTTGACAGTTTTCAAATCTTTAAGAGCAATTTGATAACTGTAGAAGTGAACAGTTTCAATCATTGCCTTATTGAACCATTGAAGATGATGGATGAAGTATTAAAAATGATCACATTGTTAGAATGGTATTTATGTTCTTTATTACCAGACTTAACTTTCTGTGGTTAGTTGAATAGGTAATTCATCTGAAACTCCAGTAGGTTCTTAAAAATAGTCAGGAATCTTGTAATTCCTGAGGTGACATTATTTCTTATAATCACTGTTTTAAATTTATCTCATGTAATCTATATTCCTTTGTTCTCAACTTGTGGAAATAGTTTGTTTTTATTGAACCTGAAATACATTTCCTGAAACATCAACAAATCACTTTACGTGTCTCTCTTAGTTATAAAATTGATAGCTGATCTTTTATTTACTCAAACCTATAATCCATTCCTTTTCTTCTCCCCTGGATTTCTGCTCATTCAGATTCTGTTTGAGACTACTGTGATACATAGTTGAATCCCTCTATCTTCCAGAAACTTACATTATTATTCCATGCTAGGTCTCAAAACATTGAGGCATTTCTTAATTCACATTATGTTCATTGCATTCTCCACTGGCTCTATATATTGTGCAGTGCCAGATTTTTATCATGCAAAAATCAAACAAGATCTCTGTAAATTTGTAATTTTGACTTTTTGAGCATCTCTGTTTTCATCACTCTTCCATTGGCTGTGCCTTTAGATACCTAGACCTTAAACTCTGGAATTTCATCCCAAAATGTCATTGCTTTTTCAGCTCTCTGCTCCTCTAACATGATTCCGAAAATCTCCAATTTCCATCATGTTTTAACAATATGTCCTCAAATCTCTTGATATAATTCACTGTCAAATTGTTGCTTGATGATGTTCTTCACCAACGATTTAAAAGGAATGGTTATGCTGCATTTAATTTATTTTTTAAAAGTCTATAATTACTTCCAAGGGTCCAAGTATTCTGACATTTTTCTTAAACCAAACTAAAAAAGAGTTAGCGCATTTTCTACATCCACCAAGGCTTGGCATGCAATAAGGTATGTGTAAGTGCCTTTGTCATTTGAAATACATTTATGCATTAATGTTGACACAATTTGGAAACTTCATAAAAGGCACTTTGCACACTATATAAATGCATTGTTGCTTACATCATTTATCAAAAAGAGTCAAAGGGGAAGTAGTGTGCATCTTTATGTGGACTTTCAGAAGGCTAAGGCTAAGGTACCACACATTAGGCTACTTTATAAGATAACAGCTTTTGGATTTGGGGTACGATATTAGCATGGAAAGAGGACTGGCTAACTAATAGAGGACAGAGAGTTGCATTTTCAGGGTGGCAACCTGTATATAGTGGAATGTCACAGGGATTAATGCTAGGCCTACAATCATTTACTATATATTTAATGGCTTGGTTGAGGCAAGTGAATTTCATTTAGCCGTATAGTGGATGACACAAAAATGGGTGGGATGGCAAGTAGCAAGAGTGACAAAAAGAGTGTATAGAAAGACGTAGACAGCTTAAGCGAAAAGCTGAAAATTTGGCGCATGTGGGAAATGTGAGACTTTACACTTTGGATAAGCTGAATATGATTTAAATGAGGAAAGACTGCAGAAGGCTGCAGCACAGCAGGATTTGGGAGTTCTCATACGTGAATCACAAAAGCTATCATTCAATTTCAGCACATAAAAGGGAAGGCAAATGGAATATTGGTCTTTGTTTCAAAGGAAATAGAGCATAAAAATAGGGAAGACTTACTGAAACTATGCAACACACCAGACAGCTTACAGCTGGAATACTGTGAACAGTTTTCGTCCCTTTACCTGAGGAAAGATTTATTGGCATTGGAGGCAGTCCAGAGAATCTTCACCGTGCTGATCCTAGGTATGCAGTTACTGTTCTATTAAGCAAGATTGAGTATTTTGGGCCTGTACTCAATAGAGTTTAGAAGAAGGACTGACAATCTTATTGAAACATACAAGATTCTTAGTGGGCTTGACAAGGTAAATGCAGGGTTGTTATTTCCTCTTGAGGGAATGTAGGACCAGATCGCATAATCTCAGGGAAAAGGGTCACTCAGTTAGACAGCCATTTGGACGATTTTTTTTTCATCAGGTAGTGAATCTGAGGAATTCTTTACCACAAATGGCTGTTGAGGCTGGGTTGTTCAGCATATTCAAGGCTGAGATAGACATATTTTTAATGAGTAAGAGAATCAAGAATTTTGGGGAAAAAGCAGGAAAGTGAAGTTGAGGATGATCAGATCAGCCATGATCTCAGTTAGTGGAAGAGCAGACTCGATGGGCCGAATAGCTACTTCTATGTTTCATGGTGTAATAATATCTTCTCCACTATAATGGATAGCTGGGCAACCTCCTTCATCGCTTGGTAGCCACAAAGTCATAAAGACCTTACTTGATGTGTTTTGTTGAAAGACATATTTGTCAGCTTTCAAATGAACAGATACTTAAATTACCAGTTGGCTTCAGTGACTGTTTTCATGGGTGTTTATTACACAGAGCTTTTCAAATCAATTAATTTTACTGCAAACTCTAAGGAGAATGAAGCAAGCCAAAGACTGCAATGTAGGGATTTAATTCTCAACAACATGTTAGCACTAGAATTGTAAACCATATTTTTCCATTGTGCTGAAGCTAGTAAAATTTAACAGCAATTCTAAATTACTTGACACTTAAGGTGGGTGGCAAGTCTAAAACCACCCATTTCATGGCTTAAATGAAGTTGAAAGTTTAGTCCAAAATATATCTTTGGTTAAAAAGGGTAATAGGACTCAAAAACATAACCATGTCCATCTCCATACAGCCCCCTCATGCCAAGTTGCCTTTGGGACTTGAATAATATTGAAAATTCACCAGTTAGACTCAGTCTGGGACCTTAATTTGAATAAGTTAAAAACACAACACCTCAAAGAACTTCAATAGATTCTATGATTCTTCATGCTCATTGTATCTATACTCTGTCAGAAGGAGAAAACTTCCAAGTCTTTTCAGGGTGATAGAAATTATTTATATCATGGCATTGCTATAAACTGTGATAATTTGCACAATATAATGCCTATTGATGAGAATTTTGATTATCATTCTATTGTTTAGAATCCCTACAGTGTGGAAACAAGCCCTTTGGCCCAATAAGTCCACACTGACCCTGAGAGCATCCCCCTATAACCCACCTAATCTACACATCCCTGAACACTACGGGCAATTTAGCATGGCCAATCCACCTAGCATGCATATCTTTGGACTGTGGGAGGAAACTGAAGCACCTGGAGGAAACCCATGCAGACACAGGGAGAACGTGCAAACTCCGCACAGACAGTCACCCGAGGGTAGAATCAAACCCAGGTCCCTGGCGCTGTGAGGCAGCAGTGCTAACCACTGAGCCACCGTGCCGCCCAATTTTCTAGCCCTACATCAACTTTTCAAACTTAGTGACTTCTGCTTGTCAGAATTAGTTTTGATCTCTTTAAAGAAAGAATGTAAATGAAGTGGAAATGGATTAACTGATGTTTACTAGATTGCAACCTGGAATGAGTGGGTTGTATCATGGGAAAAAGCTGGACAAGTTGAGCTTGTTTCCATTGGTGTCTCGAAGCATGAGGGATGACCCGATTGTAACGTATAAGATTCTGAATGAATTTTGAAAGGTGGATGTGGAAAAAATGTTTTCTCTTGTGGGTAATTGCAGAACTAGGGGAAACAGAAAACTAAAGTCACTGTTTCAGGATGGAGACAAGGAGGTTTTGCTTTCTCTCAGAGGGTTTGTTACTTTAGAATTCTTTACCTCAGAAGGCTGTGAAGGGTCATTAAATATTTGAAGGTAAAGTTAGAAAAATTTCTGTTAGGCAGGAAAGTCAAATACAATAGGGGTTTGATGGGAATGTGGAATTTGGAACACAGACAGATCAGCCATGATCTTACTGAATGGTGTTCAGGCTTGAAAAAATACAATACTTTACTTCTGTTCCCATTTTGAATGTAAGCATGTTCAAAAATACTTTTCTGAATATGTCCCAGATCTTAATCAATATAGCAAGAAATAAGAGCAACACTAGGACATATGGCCCTTCAGGTCTACTCCGCCATTCAATAAGATTTTTGTACAATTAAATCACATTGACTTTCCCGCCCTTTCCCCAGAAAACATATTTATATTTCTCTTCAGGTTTTTAATTTTTCTCTGCCATGTACTTGCCTACACTGGCGTCGAGATTTTTCTGATGCACTTTGAGTTTTTCTATATGTTATTTCACAGAACGTTTATCATAAACAGGTAGATTTTCGCAGAAACAGATATCTTGAAATTTATTTACAAAACTATTATGTATATGTGACTACAATACCAGAGAATTACACATACTGTCTGAGTTCTGTGCACGCAGATATTGATGTACATTACATACACATAGCTGACTGACTGAAAACACTATGCTGACTCCATAACACAGAGAAATTGACTAATACATCACATCATGATATCGTTTAACTGTCTTAAAGATACAAGCCTATCTGGTCTGATACTAATGACATTATATAACACTTTCCATGACAAATCCAAGCATCAAGAATTGCTACGATTGCTAAACTGGTACAGAGGACTTGAGAATAAAATCACCGGTCAATTGAATTAATTTGGCATATTGTTTATTACTATATATTTCACATACTATATAGGGAATGGGAAAACAATATTCTCTCAGAGATAAAAGGTACTGCAGATGCTGGAGGATCCGAGATAACAAGCATGGGGCTGGATGAACACAGCAGGTCAAGCAGCATCATAGGAGCAGGAAAACTTGACGTTTCGGGCCTAAACCCTTCATCAGAAATGGGGGAGGGGAAGAGGGTTCTGAAATAAATAGGGAGAGAGGGGGAGGCGGACAGAGGATGGATAGAGGAGAGGATAGGTGGAGAGGAGGCAGACAAGTTGAAGATGCGGGGATGGAGCCAGTAAAGGTGAGTGTAGGTAGGGGGGTGAGGAGGAGATAGGTCAGTCCAGGGAGGACGGACAGGTCAAGGGGGCGGGTTGATGTTAGTAGATAGGAGATGGGGGTGTGGCTTGAGGTGAGAGGAAAAACAGGTTAGGGAGGTGGAGATGAGCTGGGCTGGTTTTGGGATGCGGTTGGGGGA
>JAHRHZ010000050.1:14290129-14307797 GCA_024137785.1 Ginglymostoma cirratum
GCTTGGTTTCCCCGATGTAGAGGAAGCCACAACGGGTACAGCGAATGCAGTATACCACATTGGCAGATGTGCAGGTGAACCTCTGCCTGATGTGGAAAGTCTTCTTGGGGCCTGGGATTGGGGTGAGGGAGGAGGTGTAGGGGCAGGTGTAGCACTTCCTGTGGTTACAAGGAAAAGTGCCGGGTGTGGTGGGGCTGGAGGGGAGTGTGGAGTGGACAAGGGAGTCACGGAGGGAGTGGTCCCTCCGGAAGGCAGATAAGGGTGGGGAGGGAAAAATGTCTTTGGTGGTGGGGTCTGATTGCAGATGGCGGAAGTGTTGGAGGATGATGCGTTGGATCCGGAGGTTGGTGGGGTGGTATGTGAGGACGAGGGGGATTTTTTTTGGTTATTATTGCGGGGACGGGGCGTGAGGGATGTGCTCCGGGAAATGCGGGAGACATGGTCGAGGGCGTTCTCGACCACTGTTGGCGGGAAGTTGCGGTCCTTGAAGAATGAGGTCATTTGAGATGTACGGGAGTGGAATGTCTCATCCTGGGAGCAGATGCGGTGGAGGCGAAGGAATTGGGAATAGGGGATGGCATTTTTGCAGGAGGATGGGTGGGAGGAGGTGTATTCCAGGTAGCTGTGGGAGTCAGTGGGCTTGAAATGGACATCTGTTTCTAGGTGGTTGCCCGAGATGGAGACAGAGAGGTCCAGGAAGGAGAGAGAAGTGTTGGAGATGGTCCAGGTGAACTTCAGGTTGGGGTGGAAGGTGTTGGTGAATTGAATGAACTGCTCGAGCTCCTCGTGGGAGCACGAGGCGACGCCGATGCAGTCATCAATGTAACGGAGGAAGAGGTGGGGTTTAGGGCCAGTGTCGGTACGGAAGAGGGATTGTTCCACGTAACCTACAAAGAGGCAGGCATAGCTTGGACCCATGCGGGTACCCATGGCCACCCCCTTTGTCTGTAGGAAGTGGGAGGAATTGAAAGAAAAGTTGTTGAGGGTGAGGACGAGTTCGGCTAAGCGGATGAGGGTGTCGGTGGAGGGGGATTGGTCAGTTCTGCGGGACAGGAAGAAGCGGAGGGCCTTTAGGCCATCAGCATGGGGAATGCAGGTGTATAGGGACTGGACGTCCATCGTAAAGATGAGGTGTTGGGGACCGGGGAATTGGAAGTTCTGGAGGAGGTGGAGGGCGTGGGTGGTGTCACGGACGTAGGTAGGGACCAAGGGGGTGAAAATGGAGTCTAGGTAGGTGGAGATGAGTTCGGTGGGGCAGGAGCAGGCGGAGACAATGGGTGGACCAGGGCATTCAGGTTTGTGGATTTTGGGGAGGAGATAGAAGCGGGCAGTGCGGGGTTGGGGAACGATGAGGTTGGAGGCGGTGGGTGGGAGGTCACCTGAGGTGATGAGGTTGTGGATGGTTTGGGAGATGATGGTTTGGTGCTCGGGGGTGGGGTCATGATCTAGGGGGCGGTAGGAGGAAGCGTCAGAGACTTGGCGCCTGGCCTCAGTAATTTAGAGGTCAGTGCGCCATACTACGACTGCCCCTCCCTTGTCTGCGGGTTTTATAGTGAGGTTGGGATTGGAGCGGAGGGAGCGGAGGGCTGCATGTTCTGTGGGGGAGAGGTTGGAGTGTTTGAGAGGGGTAGAGAGGTTGAGACGATTGATGTCTCGACGGCAGTTGGAGATGAAGAGGTCGAGGGAGGGTAGGAGGCCTTGGGGTGGTGTCCAGGAGGAGGGCTTGTGTTGGAGGCGGGTCTCTCATTGTTTTAACTAATATTTTCTTCTCCATTAATTTTCTTGCATAGTTATATTGCTTGGTCTCGAAAATGTTAACTTTTTTCTGGATGATGTCTTTCTGGGTATCAAGAAGCCTGCATTGTATCATCTTAGTTGTTGTATTCACACATGAACTTTGAAGAGTGTTGGAAGACATTAACAGGAGGCATTACATTCCATATGGCCATCCTGCCAATCCTAATTTTCCCTGTTAATTCTTTGTCATCCTATAAATACCAATAAGATGGAAGTGAGCCTTCCTGTTAAATCACTCAAGCATATATCTTAAGGCTGTTACTAAGCAGGAAGTTCTTTTTTTTATGCATACAATCAGATGACTTGTTAGGTTACTTCAGAGGCAACTAGGCTTTTGAGCTGGTTTGCAATACTGAGCGATTCCAACAGCGTAGGTTCAATTCCTGCACCAGCAGAGGTTACCATGAAGAATTGCCCTTCTCAACTTCTTCTCTTACCTGAGGTGTGGCGACCCTCAAATTAAACCTCCACCAGTCAGCTTTCTCTTTCTCTCATAAGGGAGCAGCTCAGGTCTGGTAATTTTACCTTTAGAAGGCAGTTAAAGAGTCAATCACATTGATGTGGGAATGGAGGCATAAATAGACCAAGACAGAATAGCAGATTTTCTTACTTAGAGTACATTAATGAATAAGTTGAGCTTTTGTGACAACTCAACTGCTTTATTATCGCAACTGTGCAATTAGAATCTAATAAAGTTTGGGAAAAGATAATCTCTTTAAATGGACACAAGGAGCCAAGAAATAAGGCTCGCAGGCATCAAGTAACTGAATATTGTTAATGTGCTTCGTCCCAAAAGACAGACAGACTGATGTATTACCTCAGCATCAACTACAAAGGGGGATATTTAGAACTTGTTTAAGACTTGGACAACACAACAGATCATTCCAAAAGGTCTGAGAATACAAGTTGCTGACAGAAAAAAAAAGACAAGAAATTGGAACAACCTCCACAGGGAATTCCAACTTAATTGAATTTACTTTGTGGATCAGTGACTCATCAAAAATTATCACAGTAGTCGTCTTGAGTTTCACCTCGAGAAAACAGCTACGAAACATCACTTTGAACAGATCACCAAGAAGACATTAGAGACAGCATTAAGGAGAGAATTCTCCATAGGGATATGGAAATAATAGCAAATCAGCTACAGATTGAACAAGACCACAACCCACAGTGTTGTAAAAATAAAACAAAGGAGTCATTGGTCCCTCTCCGAAAGTGTTCTGCTTAATCTGTATAATCAGCCTCTAACTAGAAGCCATTAAAGCTGTTGAACTTAGACTTAAAATTTTTAAATATTTCACCTACAGAGTTAGAATCTTCAAGGAAGTATCTCGACTGCAATGATAAAACACTAGTTTTATTCTCATTTTTTATAAGCACTTTTTATCTCTCGCTACTTTTAACCTTTTTATCTATGTCTCATCAAATAACTACCACTCGTTTTTTTTACTGGGTAAGGTTCAGCAATATTTGTGTACTAAACTGATCTTTGATCTTTAGTAAACTAAAGCTTCAAAACTGGTTATGTTTAAATTGTATCATAAAAGAGCTGAAAGGGGCCTAAGCATAATTTGTAGCTCTTGCCTACTCTAAGAACGTGGCTGCTTTGGCCATGGCATTATGATCATATTTATAAATGTATGATTTATTTTCTAAATATTTCTAAACTGACATGGTAGGTTTGAAAGTTGCATTCTTTGGATTATTAGTATAGGTCTCTGGATTACAAATTGAGTAACATCATGACCACACTAACATATCTTTAGCAATGGAACTAATGGAAAGGAAGGGAAAACTAAATGTAGTACAAGTTGGTCTACCTTATCTCGCAAGAATAATTTAAAACCAAACACCTAATTGCTGAGGTGGCTTAGAAAAGGAAAAAATAGAGAACTTCATTAATTCAACACGTTCCAATACCCACTCCCCACCTACATTCTGTCTAAAGTATGAATTTAAATATTGTTACAATAGCTCAACATTTAAAATTGAAAGTAATGTATTATGGATTCCCTTCTCAAACTTATTTTGAAAAATTAAACAAGTGAAAGGAAATACCCTATAGGCTTTTCCAGATTGGCTAACCCAACCTCACTGAAAGGTAAGTGGGGAAATGTCTGATGAAAGCTTTGATATAATTTTCATTAATCATCTGCTGGAGTTATGGCAGCTGTTCGGGAAAATCTCAGATTCTCTGAACCCAGATAATAATGGAAATAGTAACCCGTGGACTATTTCAAACACCGCAATATTATTGAAGATGATATATAATAGAACATTTAAACTCAAGGGCATTGATGCAAAGAATTTAACAGCGTATATTTGGGAATGTTCTTTAAGTGCAGAAAGGAATTACATTGAGCTTTAAGTTACATTTGACAGCAAACATAAAAATCAACAAATTATGACAGGACCATTGTTAAACTTCTCAACAATCTCTCTCCCACTTCTAATTCTCTCGCCCTCTACTGTACCAGTTGATAGATGCTCTACTCTATGGCTTGTAACACCAACATGGACCTAAAGCCATTGTTATGATCAGGTGAGGCAGCATCAAGCATTTCCCTCTTTGCCCTCTCCTCATTTGACATGACAGATTGCTTTGTTCGGAAAAAGGACTTAATTTCCAACTTAGTGAGCACCCAGCTGTTTACATGTGTTCATAAAAGAGGCAGTCAGACTGGTCTTCTTGAGTTTAACAAAGCAAAATGCTTTATTATGCTTAATATAATCAAATATACAATGAATGTTCAAACATAAACACAAATACACATAGATTACAGAATGGATAAGGATGGTTAGTGAAATTAGAATCAAATAAAAGTAAAATTATATACAGTCTGTAGCTTGGTGAATTAACTAGCTTCACACTGAATTCAGTGTCTCATGCCTTCCTTCGGTAATTCCCACACCTCAGATTTAAAAATGTAGATGGCTGAGCTGATTGTTCATTTGAAGTTGATCGAGCTGAGTAAAATTCTTTTAAGAAATCTTTGTGTGCAGCAGAGATCCCATGTACAGGCATAGTGAGCAAACAAGGCTAGAAGTTTGGCAAGGCGTTTCAGGGAGAAAGAGAGAGAGAGAGACAGGCAAGTAGGCCACTAGTTCAGGCTTGTCTGTCAACTATTTGTCCTTTGTTTTGCAGAGAAAAAATCGGTGGTTAAAATATACACAAGAAGAGCTGTTTGGTGCGATGGTGGTGTCCCTAACTCTGAACCAGGAGGCCCGGGATCAACTCCCACCCTGCTTCACAGATTGTCATAACATCTCCGAAGAGGTTGACTGGAAAATATCTATGACATAATCATGACCTGCGCACGTACCTTTTCCAGTAGGGAGTTCTTGGTCTTACTCGCCTGTGAATTCTTAGAAATTCATTGGTATTTGGAAAATTTACCAATTAGGCATTATGCAGCAGAAAGGGGCTCTTGCAGCACGGTGGTAGTGCCGCTACCTTTGAGCAAAAGGGCCCAGACACAAGTTCCACCTGCTCAAAACGTGTGTCATAATACATCTGAACAGTTTAATTAAAAATATTGAAACATACAAAGGTTGGTTTGTAATGTGGCCATCCTTCAGCAGCTGTCTAAAGAATCCAAATTAGGTAATTGTTAGTGCATTCCAAGGGAAACATGATTGGATCACATCTGGGAAGTTCTGTTAACTAGGGCACCATTGCCCAAATGATTGGACTTAATGGTTCATATGAATACTTCAGGTGAAAGCTTTAATGCCTTGCTAATAGGACAGGAGATGTGGGTCCATCATATTCCCAGCATCTCATTGTCTTCAGGGGTGATGTCATTGACTTTTGTGAGAGAGGTTGGGTAGTGCAGTTATCCAAATATATCTGAGTGTCCTAATTCATGGGTCACTAAAGTTTAGCTTGCAGGCATTGCAAGTGATTCAGAAGGCGAAATAGTTTATTGGCCTTCACACAAGGATATTTAGTACAGTAGTATTGTTGTAATTTTATAGATCGTTGGTGAGACCTCACCAGGAGTATAATATATAATTTCATCCCCTTAACCAAAAAAGGATATACTTGCCATAAAAGGAATGCAATTGGAGGTTCACTGAGTAAGTCCTTGTGAAAGGGCAGACAGATGTCAGAGGGGGTAGGGTTGCCTTGTTAGTAAAAAATGAAATTAAATCGATGGCAAGAAGTGATATATGGTCAGAATATATAGAACTTGTGTGGGTAGAGTTGAGGAACTGCAAAAGAAAACAAACCCCAACAGGGTTTATATACAGGCCTCCTAACAGTCGTCAGGATGTGGGGCAGGAAATAAATCAGGAGATAGAAAAATCATGTAAGGAAGGCATTATTACAAACATCATGGGAGAATTCAGGATGCAGGTAGACTGAGCCCCGAATGAAAGGACGGATGTGCTGGTGTTGGATGGGGTCTAGAGGAAATCTACAAGAATGATCCCAGAGATGAAGGGCTTGATATACGAGGTGCGGTTGAAGACTGTGAGTCTGTAATCGGTAGAAGTTAGAAGGATGAGGGGGTTCTCATTGAAACTTTTAGAATACTGAGAGAGCTTGATAGATTTTATTTTATTTTATTTATTATTGTTGCATGTACCAAAATGCAGTGAAAAGTATTGTTTTGCACACTAACCAGATAAATCATACCTTACAGAAGTACTTCAGGGTAATAGAACCAAATGCAGAATATAGTGTTACAGCTACAGAAAAGGTGCAGAAAAAGATCAACTTTAATATATTAGAAGTCTATTCATAAGTCTGTTCATAAGAGCAGAGAAGAAGCTGTTCTTGAATTTGTTAGTACATGTTTTCAAATATTTTTATCTTCTACTCAATGGAAGAGGGTGAAAGAGAGTTTAACCAGGTGGGAAGGGTCCTTGATTATGTTGGCTATTTTTCTGAGGCAGCAGGAAAGAAGGAAGGCTAGTTTTTACAGGGATAATAGGTACTGCAGATGCTGGAGAATCCGAGATAACAAGGTGTGGAGCTGGATGAACACAGGAGGCCAAGTCATTGAGTATTTAAGTATTTAAGACAAAGATGGGTATGCTTTTGATTAGTAAGGGGCTCAAGGGTTATGAAAAAAAGACAGGAGAATGGGGTTGAGAAAGATACCAGACCTGATGAAAGCAGACTCGATAGGTCGATTGGCCTAATTCTGCTCCTATATATTATGTTCTAATGCCATATGCTTTCTCACTGGATGGCAAGACTGATTTATGAGAATATTATATTTGTATTACCGAGACTTTTGATGGATGGGAAGGTGACCTCATTTACAAAAAATTTACAAAATTTTTACAGGGCACGATCTCAGGATAAGACGAAGGTCATTTAAGACTGAAGTGAGGAAGAATTTCTTCACTGGACTTGTGGTGTACCTTTGGAGTTCTCTAGCCCCGGGCTAGTGGAATCTCAATCTCTGAGCAGGTCCAAGGCAGAAATTGATAGATTTCTGGAGACGAGGGACAGATATCACGAGATACAGAGGTAGTGTGGGTAAGTAGCAAAGAGGTAGATAAACAGCCATTATTCGACTATATGGGGGAGCAGTGTCATTGGGCTGAATGACCTACTACTAATCTCCTATTTCCTGTTCCAATGAATTGAAATGTGGAATATAAAGTGATACTTTTATCTGTGACCGCAAGGCACCATTTGACTCCATTCTTAAAAGTGCCTGGTTTTAAAATTTCAATTCATGTTTTATGTCAAATAATTATTCTTCATTCAGCAGCTAGAAACATGTTTTCATGACAGCAAACACAGAAAAGGTGAGCCAGCATGGCTTATACAGGAATTTCAAGTAAGCCCAAAATGAGCTATCTTCCATCTTTAAGCATTTAATCATTCTTTGCAACATCCAGTGAACAATCCATTAGATTTCCAGTGAGACTGTATTGAAATGCCACTTTTTTAATTTCCTTCATATTTATTATATTCTAAAGAAGTTAGTCTATAAATTGCTAGTCGACTTGTTCAGGAATGTCATTACACAACTCTGGAGCAGATGGGACTTGAACCCAGGACTCCAATATCAGAGGATACGCTACAACTGCACCAAAAGAGCCCCAGTTAAAGTCAGGCAGTAGATTTCTTTTGATCAACCTGTTCAGAAATATTGTTACACACCTCTGGAGTAGGTGGGACTTGGACCCAGTTCAGAAGTAGGGACGCTCTCACTGTATTATAAGACCCCCTTAAAGTCAGTCTGTATTTTTATATATATGTACATATATATACCTGAAATTATCTTACACACAACCGAATGGCTTTTCTACCGCCAAATCACTGTGACATTTTTCCAACTATTAACCAACACCAGTAAATCACCTGTCCAGTCAATTAGAAATTTACATGCAAAGTCCATTAAGGGCAATGTAAACCATCAAAATTGAGGGATGATATGAAAAGTGGGAAGGGGCTAAATCAAAATGGAGTTGGCGGGAGAAGTAAAGCACTATATCCCCTGTGATGCTCACATCGCTCTAAAGGCATTGGGAGAATTGGTGAACACCATGTGCTTCCTCCCCAGTGACACCCTGGCATGAATATAACTGTGGAAGGGGGGCAGACAGTTGGAAGAAAAAGTCAGGCTGTATATTAATCTTGTGAATACATTTCAGCTACATTCTTCTTAAGTTCCAACTATTGGTGCTTTCTCAGCCACATCTTATAATAGTTTGAACCTGTATTTATATAATGTCTTTCAGGCTCTAGAATGTCCAAGTAAGTCTTATATCTATGGAAGCACTTTTGGAAATAACAACTCTAACAAAATCACCTTGGTGCTATGTGAATAAACAGCCAAGAATGATATTGCACAGTTACATTGACTGTAAAATGCGCAGTTGTAGATGTCAAAGGCGATTCAAGCAAAATTTTGCCTTCCACTTTTAAAAGACTTGGCAAAGCTAGATGATCAATACATAAATTCTCTAACATTCATTGGAATCTCCTATGGTCTTTCAAGTGTCCTAGATCTCTGTAATTCTCCAACTCAGATTGTACCCACCATCTCTCAATTTTCATCACTTTAACATTGGCAGTCAAACGTTCTGCTATCTAAGCCATAACCTTCAAAATGCCTCTACTAAACCTCTGATCCTCTTAGTCACTCACTAAACTTTGCCTCTTTAACCAAGCATTCAGTCATCTATTCTAATATCCCTATATGAGCTCTGCTGTCATATCCTTTTGATACAAAGCAGCTTTAAGTAAGCCTACAAAATTTAGATATGGTAAAGAAATAAAAATTGTTGCTATCCTGATATGCCTCTTTTTTGCATATACTCCCCACATATTTTGGTGTCAATTAGACAGGTATTGAAATTGACTTTAACAACTCTCCTTTTGAAACTGAATAAGGCAGTTTAAAGAGCAATTTCCTGAATCGCATTTGCAGAGAAACCTCATCAGCTGTGAGCATATATTGGATTATTTTCTAACTATTTAAATGAACATTTAAAAAATAAACAAGATTTCCATTTACAGTATGTACTCTTTGGAGACCAAAACTCTTGGTTAAGCGAACAATGTCAGAAAATGATGCTTTTGAACTCAAAATATGCAACATATTTATGTTGCATTACATGGTAGCATGTCCCGGGATAGTTCTGCAGATGTTCCTCAATTTAGTGTCCTAGGCCCAACCATCTTCAGTTGCTTAATCAATGATCTTCCCTCCATCATAAGGTCAGAAGTGGGAATGCTCACTGATTGCACAATGTTCAGCACCATTCACAAATTCTCAGATACTGAAGCAAACTAAATCCAAAAGAACTACTGCCAGGAAATGACCATATCTAACTACATCTAAAGATTCTAACCATCGCCTTTTGACATTCAATGACATGACCATTGACAAATCTTCTGTTATCAATATCTTCAGGGTCACCATTGAATGGAAACAGAAAGTGACTTCCCATATACATATTGTGGCTACAAGAGCTGGTCAGAAGCTAGGAATCCTTCAATGAGTAACTTGCCTCCTAATTCCCCAAACCCTGTCCACCCTATCTACAAGACACAAGACAGGAGTGTGATGAAATACTCCCCACTGGTTCCAGTTAAGATGGTGGCAGACTAAGATGCTTCAACTGGAGCTCCTCCACTTATTCTGTTTATTTCTCATTTCCTTTTCTTTCCCTCCCCCCATAACTTTTTGGTGTTTTCGCCCTCTTGGTGTTCACCTCACCCATGGCAGGTCTTGGCCTAGTCTCTTGGCAGGTCCCAACCTGGTCTCTTGGTGGCTCATGGTGCGTCCCAGACTGATCTCTCAGCAGCTTGTGGTGGATCCCAGCCTAGTCTCTCAGCAGTACATTGGCTGTTCTCTCGGCAGCTCAGGGCGGTCCCTTGGTTCAGTGGAACCCGTCTGGGCATGTTCCCGAGGCACGGGGGAAAATCAGAGAGGCAGCAGTTTCAGCAGCAATGACAGTATGTGCAGTGGCGGCGTTGAGAACACACAGCAGAACGGGATAAGTGGAGGACTCAACAAAGCCTGTCGAACCTTTAACTTGTCCCTTTATTTTCCTGGTGGAAACTATGAAAGACTTTCATGATAACTATTAACTTATTTCTTTATTTCTATTATTTCTTTATTTTCTATTATTCTATGGAGTAATGCTTAACCTTTTGACTCTAGTTTCGCTTACTACTTTGTACCTAAGTTTTTTTTTGTACCTCGGTACCTTGTACCTAAGATGGTACCATGTGTGTGGTGACATTATACACTTTTCACTGTACTCCTGTACTTCTGTACTTGAGTACACGTGACAATAAAATCTAAAATTTAATTTACCTGGATGAACGCAATTCCAACAACACTGACAATTCCAACAACACAACAAGCTTGACACTATCCAGGACAAAGTAGCTCACTTGGTTATCACCACATCCACAAACACTCACTCTGACAGCCACTAAAACCCAATGGCAGCAGTATGTACATCTATACAATGCACTGAAATAATTCATCAAAATTACTTAGACAGCCCCTTCCAAATTCATAATGTCTACTGTCTAATGGAACGACTGTAACAGATAAATGACAACACTGCTATCTGCATGCTCTTCTCCAAGCCACTTACCATTCTGAGTTGTTGCAGTACTTCTGTTCCAACAGGTTCATAATCGTGGAAACTCTTTCCTAACAGCATTGTAGGTGTCCCTACACCAAATGGGCTACAATGGTTCACCACAACCTTCTTAATTGCAATTTGGATTGGCAATAAATGCTAGCCCTGCCATCGAAACCCACATCACTAAATGTATCAAAAATAATTATATGGCATCTGTAGTTTTGCTAGTTTACCAGGACCCATTTGAATGCTCTGTCAATGACTCATAGTTTTCTTGAATCTTCCCTTGCTTGGAAACTGGAATTCCTGTTGTATTATTTTTATATCCATGTGTGTTATAACTTTAGCAAGGAACCTGTGAACCTACCTCTCTTGATTTTTCTGTCATTCTCATAGAATCATAGAGATGTACAGCATGGAAACAGACCCTTCAGGCCAACTTGTCCATGCCGACCAGATATCCCAAATTAATCTAATCCCGTTTGCGAGCATTTGTTCCATATCCCTTTAAACCCTTCCTATTCATGTACTCATCCAGATGCCTCTTAAATGTTGTTACTGTACCAGGCTCTGGTAACTCATTCCGTACATGCACCACCCTCTGCATGAAAAAGTTGCCCCTTAGGGCCCTTTTAAATCTTTTCCCTCTCACCTTAAAACTATGCCCTTTAGTTTTGGACTCTCCTAATTTGGAAAGTCACCCTATACATGTTCTTCATGATTTTGTAAACCTTCCTACCTTCAACCCTGGCAACATCCTTATAAATCTTCTCTGAACCCTTTCAAGTTTCACAACATCTTTCCTGTGGAAGGGAAGTCAGAATTGCATGCAGTATTCCAAAAGTGAAGGGTTTAGGCCCGAAACGTCAAGTTTTCCTGCTCCTATGATGCTGCTTGACCTGCTGTGTTCATCCAGCCCCATGCTTGTTATAACCAATATCCTGCACAGCTGCAACATGACCTCCCAACCCCTATACTCAATGCACAGTCCAATAAAGGCAAGCGTACCAAACTCCTACTTCACTATCCTGTCTACCTGCAACTCCATTTACGAGGAGCTATGAACCTGCACTCCAAAGTCTCTTTGTTCGGCAACAGTCTCCAGGACCTTACCATTAAGTGTATAAGTCCTGCCCTAATTTGCCTTTCCAAAATGCAGCACCTCACATTTATCTAAATTAAACTCCATCTGCCACTCCTCAGCCCAGCAGCCCATCTGATCTTTCCTGGTTGCTGACTGCCCATCAGTACATTGAATCACAGCTTTCAGTTCTCAGTCAAGATCTTGTTGCTGAAGTCAAATGTAGTTCATGGTCCTGCACCATGTCAGGGCAGTCACCAATAACGTCAATCTTTGCAGTTTGGCTAATTTGTGACTAGAGGACATATTCACCTTTCATTTAAGATCAGTGGGCAAGCTCACAAGAACTGAGGCCAATATGGAGATCCCTAGCAATGACATATCAGCCCCACCTTTCAGCTACTCAGAAATGTGTACTTAAAGAAAGACAAAGTATTTAAGAATATGAACCAGAGATCACAATGTAGAACATAAATGTTGCATATCACTGTAGAGAAACAACAACCTATGAAATGTAACACCTTCTAGAAATCTAGAACACTTGACCAAAAGGAGCGCTTGACCAAAACAGCACACGGAAGACATCATAAATACACATCATCAAGCACAAAACATACAGCAGCATCAGTAGCTACTTGTAATACAACCAAAAGGTTTTGCTTTAACAGTTTTAAAATAGAAACATGGCCTTGTCGTTTTCCTTCGTGGATGAACATTTTTAAAATGCTTAATATGTTAAATTCCAGTACAATCAGTTCATTAACTGAGAGAAAGCTAGATGTCCAACAGGTTAATTATCTTGGTTTCACACTAGATATCAGTAACAGTATAAAGTCTTGAAATTTGGACACGATAAATCATTTATCAGAATCTCAGTGTTATTCCCAGTGCCATGTACAAACAGCAATAAAAGTGAAAGGATATATAGTCAGCTTATGACGAGCTAGGTACATGATGGAGGACAGAAGATTTCAAATTCCTGGGCATCCAAATTGTTTCTGTGGCAAAAAGGGCACATAGAAGATGGACTAGTTGGACCTGATCAGAGCTCAGAGCCAATGTTCTTTCAAATAGGTTAACCATATCTGTGCTGTAAGATATAGTTTAAATGTACTTACCAGTGGATTAAACAACACGATGTGGTACAAAAATGTCCAAGCAAGGTTACAGAGGATTGGGAAAGCATGGGCAGAATTTGCATCGAATTAGATGTAATAGCACAAAATACAAAGAAGTCTAAGGTAGGTTGGAGTTCACGTGTACACATGCACTATTATAGTTAATAATGTTAGTAAGCTGTGAACATGAAAAGCCATATGGTATTACGATGTATAGGTGATAACAGAAACCTAGGTCAATACTTAAAGTTCCTGCTTCAGTTATTTACGAAAGGGAAAAGACATGGGGTAGCAGCTGTTCTTAAGGAATGTGTTTAAAGTGTCTAAGACAGAATCTATGTGTTTAGTTGGAAGTATTACAATATTGAGCACAATATATAGATAAACAAACAGTGAAAACGTAATGCAAGGGCAGATCCACAAATAAATTTCAGGCATGACAGAATTACAGAGTAATGACAGTGGGAGATTTTAGCTGCCCTAATAGTAAATGGGGCAATCACTATGTTAAGGTTAAGAGAAGGAATACCTTTCTGAAGTCTGTTAAGATTGGTTTCTTTGATCAAGATGTTTCCTACACAACAAGGTTTGTAACTGTGCGCCCATGTTCTAGATTTTTCAGCAAAGGTAAACAACCTCTCAGTGTTTACTTTGTCAAGCCCCTTAAGAAACCTTACATATCTCAATGAGATCATCTCTTATTCTTCAAAACTACAAGAATATAGGCCGAACGTCTTCAGCCTCTCACCATAGGGCAACACTGTTACCGCAAAGTCATGCTAAATAGTTAAATTTTAAATGGGGTGCAGGAACAGAGAGACCTGGCACATTGTACACAGATCTTTGAAGGTGGCAGAACAGGTTAACAAAACAGTTATTGAAGTATAAGGGATCCTGTGCTCTATAATTAGAGGTGTAGAAAACTAAAGCCAGAAAGTTATGTTAAACCTAGAAAGGAGCAGTTGTTCGTTTCAATCCACAGCAAGATACCTTATTCTGGAAATTGCACCTTCCGTAAAAGATGAATACTTTGGTGAGGGAACAGGAAAGGCTTATGTCAATGACTTCATGGATGAAAGACTACAGTCACCTAGGTAGCCTGGAAAAGTTAGACTTGCTTTTGTTAAAGTAGAGTGTGCCAGATGGGGATTTGAGGTGTTTTAAATTATGACAGTTTGAGAGCAAGTAAAGATCAACTATTTCCAACAGTACAAGGATGCATACTAAAAAGACACAAATTTCAAGTGATTAGGGAGAAGAAAATTGTCATGATAAACAAAGAACAAAGAACAGTACAGTACAGAAACTGGCCCTTCGGCTCACCAAGCCTGCGCCGACACATGACACCTTTCTAAACTAAAAACCTTTTGCCTCTACAAATCTGTATCCCGTTATACCCTGTTTATTCATTTATCTGTCAAGATAAGAGGACACAAGAGATAGTGGCGTATGATGACATAAGGAAAACCTTTTCAAAGAAAAATGGTCTTGAAGTGTGATAGTTACAAATCCGTGAATAATATTCAGAAGGAAGGAAAAATACTCGAAGGAGAGAATATTGCAGAAATTTAGGGAAAAACTAATCAAGGAAGTGGAGCATGCTAACTAAATTGATCTTTGAAAGAGCCAGCACACACTCACTAGGCCAAATGACCTTCTCTATATTATGAATCTATGTTTGTAACTAGCGCCACATCAACTTATTGTCCCATGGGACTAAATTTTCCCAACCCAATGTGGAGTCTAAGTGTGTCAGTGGCCTTCTAAAATAGTGACCAAGGTCCAGATCCAGGATCCTTGTCATTATTTCCTATGCTGGAATTTTTTACTCTTATGGAAAAGTATGGATTGGCAGGTGGCGACACGCAGCTAGATTAATTTTGCCGGCACCATTATAGAAGTGCGCAGTTTGGAGCCTGTGCAGTTTTGATGCAGCGGGCAACATTAATCCATCAAAGTTGGTGTCACGAACCCTGGGTAAACCACAATTTAGAGCAGGAACCATATGCAAATTGTCCCCACAGGTATTGCTTCCTTCAGATATCATTATGAAATGCTACTGCATAAATTGCATCTGCTTATACTAAAGTTAGTGATGGAAGTGCTGTAATTTGACAAGGGTAAGTGACCGTTAAACAATATGGCTGCTAAATTGTTACTTCTGAAAACTTATGAAGGGGAAGACAGCATTATAGAGTGGAAATGTCTTCAGATTCTTTGGAGTTGTTGTTTCATTTGGTAAACTGCTATTCAGTTGCACGTCATTAAATTCTAGTTGAGGTGTGAATTCAACACTGATAGTCTGAAATGTCACCAATGTTTTTATTTTTCCTTGGGGTTCATTTCACCAATGTGTTTGGCTATGACAGATGTCTGAGCTTCTACTAAATGTCTAAATAACAGTTCAGCTGTCTGTTTATTTGTTTCAAAGCTTTGACAGAGCTTTTGACTTTCTTAAAGGTTTCTAATGAATTTTGCTCAGTCAGGTTTGTTTACACAGTTGTTCTGGAAAATGTGTGCTTGCATGGTTAGCTAACTTCTCACTAATTGGCCCAATTGTTCATGGGAATGTCAGCTTGAATACTTTGTTTCCTTTAAAACTTGATAGATTCAAGTATTTCAATGATGCTTATTTACATTGAAAGGTTCACAAGCTTTTCAAAGACTGCCCCTGATTTCTGTTTATAATGAATACTGTGTGAGTAGGTTGATGAGATGTGGGGGGATGTAGAGGTTGAAAGAGTTTCAGTAGACATCAGGAAAATTGCTGACTCTTGATTCCTGATTCCATGATGAAAATTGGACCCACTGTCTCTACTTCTCATTTTATGACCAGTTCTACATAATGGAGTTGTAATCATTTTCTGAAACTCTCTCTGGAAAACATTCAATTGATCATCATTGTGCCACACAATTAAAACCTCAATCAATCCCATTTTTCATACTAAACATTTTATTCCTTACACTAACTTGTATGATATTACCTGGCAAATTCTCCTTTTTACTTGTAAAATATCAGATGTAATTTGTCTATGTTAGGGGGAATATGTTGTTGAGAAATTGATTTTATGATCAAAGAAGAATGAAAATGATAGCACCCATTTCAGGGCATTCAGCAAAATGCAGTAAATCTATTGGTCTTGACTATATAGCCAGGATATAGATAATGTACTTCTTCTCAACAAATATTAATTTTCATGAGAAATATGTAAGTAACTTTCCAACATTCATATCTAGGATTAAGCAGCACTTCTCTGCCTCTTTGGATTTTTCCACATTGGAGGTTCTGATTGAATGATTTATGTCTTTAACTACATCTTTGTGAAGAAAAAAAATTTTCTTTTTATTCCTTTAATAATAATTTTGAATTGATGATCCATCAACACCAACTCCTTCAACCAGAGGAAATGATCTTTCTCAATTCTGCTTGTCAAAACTTTTCATAATTCAAAAAGCTCGTATGAAATCTCCTGATCATTTCTCTGATTCAGTGAAACATGTCATAGTATCAGAACTCCTCTCTTGAAAGTTTCCATGCCTGGCACCATTCTGATTAATTCATCCTGTACATTTTCTATTTGTTCATGCCCTAAAACTATGTACATTGATCTAAGACTGAAAGCAAAGCTTAGTACAAATTTTTCATGACATCTTTCATGTGATTGACAAAATTCACTTGCTGTGTTTGTTTTTGTAGTCTTACCTTCCTGCACTTGTACTATCAGATAATTTTGCATTTGCACCCTACCATCTCTGGTTGCTCCACTCCCTTCAGTGTTGAGCCATTGTATGTGTAATTTTTTAAAAAATTCTCATAAGGGGTGTAGGATTCTCTGGCAAGGCTAAATTTGTTGCTCATCCCTAATTGCCTTTGACTGATTGGCTTGTTAGGCTACTTCAGAGGGCAGTTAAGAGTTAAGCACATTGCTATGGGTCTGGAGTCACATGTAGGCCAAACAACATAAGGATGGCAGGTTTCCTTCCCTAAAGGTTATTAGTGAATAAGTATGACTTATACAACATTCAACAAAGGTTGACATCATCACCACGAGAGATTCTTTTTTAGTTATCAAGATTATTGAATTCAAATTTCACCATCTGCTGCAATGGGACTCTCACGCGTATCTACAGAATATTGTCCTAGTCCTCTTTATTAGTAGGTCAGTTACACGACCACTTTACCCTGCCTCACCAACTTATTCAAAAGCAAAAGACTGGTTGGAAATCTTAAACAACTGGAATTACTCAAAATACTTGGTAGGCCTATCATGTCTGAAGGAAGACAAAAAAACAGAGGTAACATTTCACCAGAAATGGGAAAGTTAGAAACGTAGTTGCTTTAACTAGATGAAGAGGAAAAAAAAAACAAAAGAGAAATGTTAAGATAAAATAGATAATGAGATATATCGAATGAAAAATGAGTTGTTGGGGCACAGCCAAATGGAATAGTAATGAGAGATAACAAGCATGGGGCTGGATGAACACAGCAGGCCAAGCAGCATCATAGGAGCAGGAAAACTTGACGTTTCGGGCCTAAACCCTTCATCAGAAATGGGGGAGGGGAAGAGGGTTCTGAAATAAATAGGGAGAGAGGGGG